>SZWC01019451.1:8144-21439 GCA_023375785.1 Penium margaritaceum | reverse complement strand
CCGCCCTATGGAGCGCCCGCCTTCGCGGGCCCACCTTCCTCGGCCTACGTCCCTCCTTCGTGGTTCGCCTCTCCCTCGAGCGCGCCTGCTCCATCGTCTGCAGCCTCCATCGACAGCGAGCGCCAGCTAGAGCAGTCTCTCCTCCAGCGTCTTCACCTTCGTGATCAGGGAGGTGAGAGTGTGTCTTCGTTGGCCAGAGGTCTTGCCTGTCAGACTGACATAGTCCTTCGTGGGGACCCCCCCGGTCACGTCCTTGGGTTGCCATCCTCGTCTGTTCCGTGGGTCGAGCACTGGCAGTCTGTCGTTCTCCCTCGTTGTCTTGCTGCCTGTGCCTCATCCCCGCCCTCTGTCGGCACTGTTGCCACCTGTGGCGTCCTTCCCCATGTCCGTGTCTCTGGTGGCTTCTGGGTCCTTGACTCTGGAGCCACTCATCACATGACCTCTGTTCGGTCCGCTTTTGTCTCCTTGGGTCCTGTCGGCTCTGTTCACTTTGTGCGCACTGGTTCCGGCCAGCTCCTTCCCGTCCAAGGCGTTGGTGTTGTCCGTTTCGTCGGTCCCGGTGGCGTGCTGTTTCTTCCTGACGTTCTGTTTGTGCCTTCGTTGGAACTCAGCCTGCTGTCAGTGCCGTCGCTCGACGCTCAGGGCATGGACTTCTCCGCTAGTCAGGGCGTGGGCACTGTCAGTCTTCGCTCTTCTGGTCGCGTCGTCTTGCGGGGGGTTAAGTGTGCCAAGCTGTACCGTGTTCCCCTTCATGCCCCCTCTGCACCCGCTGTTGGCTTGTCCCCTTCCACCTTCCCTGCGCCATGCCCCTCTGACTGCCTGGACTGTGCCCAAGGCAAGATGCATCGTTCACCCTTTGCCTCTTCGGACTCTCAGTCCGCTCATCATCTCGATCTTGTTCATGCCGACATCATGGGGCCTCTTCCCCATGACTTCCTTGGGGGGGCCGGGCGTTACGTCCTGTGCCTCACTGACGATTTTTCCCGTTTCCGTTGGATCTTCGCTCTTCGTCAGAAGAGTGATGTTGCTTCTGTCATCGCGTCGTGGCTCGTTCAGGCTGAACATGCGTGTCAGCGTTCACTGCGCGTCTTTCGCAGTGATCGTGGCGGTGAGTTCCTTGGACCCACCGCCCACTTTCTTGAGTCCCAAGGGGTGTGTCTGGAGACCTCGGCTCCCTACACACCCCAGCAAAACGGAGTTTCTGAGCATTGGAATCGGACCCTTGCCGATGGTGTCCGCACGCTTCTGTCTGAGTCGGGGCTCTCCCCTCTCTTTGCCTTTGAGGCCATGAGTTATATGACCTGGGTGTGGAATCGCGTCCCTCACGGTCCTCTTCCCCGCACCGTTACGCCCTTTGAGCGTTGGTACGGCTCTCGTGCTGACCTTCGTCTGGCTCGCGTCTGGGGTAGCATTGCGTCTGTCTGGCTCCCAAAGGACCTCCGCGACGGGAAACTCTCCCCGCGTGGACGTCTCTGCCCCTTCTTGGGCGTTTCCTCCCAGTCGAAAGCCTGGCGCTTCTGGGACTCAGAGCGTCAGCGCGTCATTGAGTCCCGGGATGCCTTGTTCTTCGAGTTTGTGTTTCTCCGTGACCTCGATCGTCACTCGTCTGCTGCCTCCCTGCTTCCGCTCTCTCGGTTGCGGGGGGAGGTCGGCCCTGCAGTCCCATCTGCCCCTGCCGTCCCTGCGGCTGTCACGTCTCAGCAGCCTTCACCCTCGGAGCGTTCTCCAACGGCCGGCACTGTGACTCCACCATCCTCTGACGCCCCCCCGTCGGTGTCGTCTAGCTCGCTTGGAGCTCTGTCATCCCCTGTGGTGTCCTCATCTGAGTCCTCATCTGCTGAGTCCGTCTCTCCCGCACCTTCTGCTGCGTCCCCATCCAGTCCACTCACTCCAGTCGTGCCCAGTCCACCCAGTGCTCCTCCACGCCCTGCCCCCATCGAACCTTTTGTTCGTGGCGGCCGTCTGCGTGCGCTTCCCTCTCGCTCCTCTAGTGCTGCAGCGCCCTCTGCTCAACCTTCGCAGACCTCGTCTGGACAGTCCCCAGCGCTGCCTACTGGTATGGACGCCCTGGGCCTAGCCACAGGAATTGTGCATCCCAGCTCTGTCCTTGGGTACACACTGCTCACGTCCGATCATGAGCGTGCGCTCGAGGCCGCCATCCTTGGGAGCATTGCCGAGTGCAATGCAACTGTTGTCGCCCTGCCGCAATTGCCTGACCCGACCACTGTTCGCCAGGCACGGGTAGCACCCGACTCCCAGCAATGGGAGGCTGCCATGCGGGACGAGCTGAGAGCCCTGGATGACCACGCCGTATACGAGCTGGTCGATCTCCCACCAGGCCGCAAGGCGATCGATGCCCGCTGGGTCTTCCGTCGTAAGTACAAGCCTAACGGCGAGCTCGACAAGTACAAGGCCCGACTTACAGCAAAGGGGTTTTCTCAAGTCCCCGGCGTTGACTTTGACGAGACTTTTGCTCCCGTCGGACGCTACACCACAGCTCGAGCCCTCCTGAGCCTTGTCGCACACCACGACTGGGAGCTTGAGCAGATGGATGTAAACNGCCGAGTGCAATGCAACTGTTGTCGCCCTGCCGCAATTGCCTGACCCGACCACTGTTCGCCAGGCACGGGTAGCACCCGACTCCCAGCAATGGGAGGCTGCCATGCGGGACGAGCTGAGAGCCCTGGATGACCACGCCGTATACGAGCTGGTCGATCTCCCACCAGGCCGCAAGGCGATCGATGCCCGCTGGGTCTTCCGTCGTAAGTACAAGCCTAACGGCGAGCTCGACAAGTACAAGGCCCGACTTATAGCAAAGGGGTTTTCTCAAGTCCCCGGCATTGACTTTGACGAGACTTTTGCTCACGTCGGACGCTACACCACAGCTTGAGCACTTCAGAGCCTTGTCGCACACCACGACTGGGAGCTCGAGCAGATGGATGTAAACAATGCCTTTCTGCACGGTCGGCTGGATGAAGAGATTTACATGGTGCAGCCTCCAGGGTTCTCTGACGGCACTAATCGAGTTTGGAGACTGCGAAAGGCCCTCTATGGCCTCAAGCAGTCACCACGGTGCTGGAACCAGGAGATCACCTCCACCCTGGAGAAGGGGGGATATCGCCGGAGCACGGTGGATCCCTCCCTCTTTTTCACTCCACGGTCGGCTCCCTTTGCTGCCATCCTCGTGTACGTCGATGACCTGCTTATTGCGTCCCCGAGTTGCAAAGCCGTGTCAACTGTGAAGTCCCTGCTGTAGTCCACGTACAAGATGAAAGAATTGGGTCCGGCTCGCGTGTTTCTTGGCATGGAGCTTGAGCGTGATCGCGCTCGTCGCGTTCTGCACGTCCACCAGGCCGCGTACGTCAGGAGCCTGGGGGAGCGCTTTGCCTCCCTGCTTGAGTCTGTCCCCACTGCCTCAACACCGATGACGCCCGCCGGGCAGAGGTTGTTGAAAACTCTGGACGTGTCCAACTACCTGCGAGTCATAGGGTCTCTCATGTACCTTGCCACCACCACCAGAGCAGACGTAGCCTTTGCTGTTAACTTCCTTGCGCAGTTCTCACAGTCACCATGTGCACGACACACGGAAGCAGCACTACGTGTTGTACGATATGCGCTCTCCACTGCCCGAGTTGGTCTGTGTTACCAGGCGCAGCTGTCAGTGGTCGTTGATGGGTACACTGACAGTGATTGGGCACATGACACGGATGCACGCAGTCGCACTGGCTATGTCTTCCTAGTTGGTGGGACTGCAATCTCTTGGAAAAGTGGCAAGCAAGGTTGTGTTGCACGCAGCTCCAGTGAGGCCGAGTATGTTGCCCTTGGTGCTGGAACCTATGAAAGTGTCTGGTTGTGTCGTTTGTTGCAGCAATTACGTGTTCCCATTCGCTGCATCACCCTGCGTTGCGACAACCAAAGCACAAAGGCTATTGCTGAGCATGATGGCATGCATCACACTCGCACAAAGCATATCAATGTGGAACATCATTTTGTGCGTGAGCGTGTGGCTGCAGGCGATGTTCAGATTGTGTGGGTCGACACCCGACAACAACGTGCAGACTTCCTCACAAAGGCACTTAGCAGCAATGTCTTCAAGGCAGCAATTCACGCTGTTGGTCTGTTGTGTCCTCGTGATCCTCCTGGTTGATCTGTTGTGCCAGTNGCTGCTCGCTCGCTCGCTCCTCCCCACCTGACGGCTACCACCTCTTTGTTTTGTGACCCGTCGTTTTTCTCCAACACTTGTCTAAACTTCCACGTCAACACCATTGCTCGCTTGGTGTCTTTCAAGCCACACCCCAGCTGCTGCTTACTTGTCTAGCGTAGCAGCCTACGGGAGGGAGAGGGAGGGAGGGAGAGGGAGGGAGGGAGGGAGGTGTTGGTTTTCGTGCATCACTCATTGTACTCTGTTGTGTCTTCCCGGCTTGTGTACATCGGCGTGCAGATGACTGACAGCGAGGCTCGACGCTGCTGGAGTGTCGCTCGGTGGAGCCAACGCACGCTGAGGCCCTCTCACCGTTCATTGGAGCGTCCTCCCTCCGGCGATGCGCTCAGCTCCATCGGCAGGCCTCCTCGGCGGTCGGGCCGCCGGCGGTGAGGGCCACTGCAGATGCTGTCTGCATGCACCCAGCGCTGTTTCTGATTGTGGCATTGCATCTGCAGCATCATACCGTGCCTAGGGTTCATGTCTCCTGCTGTGTGGCCCTGTTTGGCATCATTGACTGTCGTAGGCACTGCCTCGGTTCGGACAGCCCTAACTCTTTGCTGCTATTTTTCTAGCTGATTCTGACCGCATGACTGCATCGCAGCGTCGGTATTATGGTATGGTCCAGTTTTCAGGTAAAATGGACGACGCACAGGTTTTGGGCTGTCGGGCGTCTGGCAAGGCTCACCGAGAAAACCCTGCCTGCCAGAAAATAGGTCTAGGACTATTTTCTGATTGGCTAGTTAGCTGAGTAACAAGTTCTACACTAGTGGGGGGGAGCTAGAACTTGGAGGGGTCTCCCATTGTTGCTTTTTCTTCATTCCTAATNCGCATGACTGCATCGCAGCGTCGGTATTATGGTATGGTCCAGTTTTCAGGTAAAATGGACGACGCACAGGTTTTGGGCTGTCGGGCGTCTGGCAAGGCTCACCGAGAAAACCCTGCCTGCCAGAAAATAGGTCTAGGACTATTTTCTGATTGGCTAGTTAGCTGAGTAACAAGTTCTACACTAGTGGGGGGGAGCTAGAACTTGGAGGGGTCTCCCATTGTTGCTTTTTCTTCATTCCTAATCAGTCACTTTCAGTTTTCAGCTGCTTTCTGGTGCTAACACTGGCGCGCGTATTTCTGAGTAACAAACCCAGAGCTTCCAGACTTAGACTATAGAGCAGCAGACTGAGGGGGCAACAGACTTAAGCAACGAGCGTGAAAGTCCGCATGTTGCATCAACAACGCTGCTGCCCCAACCTGCTGCCTAGGATTTCTAGCATGGTATCAGAGCCAGAGCATAGCAGCAGCAGCAAAAGACTGGCGTACAGGTGCCAGACAATGCCGGCGGACCCCCATATGCGCCAGTGCAGGGGAAATGCTGCTGGATTTTTTCCGGCAGCATTAACCCGCCTGGTGGTGGCATCTGAGTTTTTCCCACGGCCACTAGGCCAGGGGAAATGCTGCCGAAATTTGTTCGGCAACACTGACCCCCATGCGTGACGAGAGGAGATGAGCGGCAGGCTGCGTCCGACACGTGCAGGCGACGACGCACGCTGCAACTTCACCCAGGTGCAGTGACTGGCACCAGCAAGTAGCAGCAACAGCCTGCAGCAGCGGTAGCCGTAGGCAACGGCAGCAAGCAGTGGCAGCAGCAGCCGGCAGCAGTTGCGTGTAGCAGCAACAACGGGTAGTAGCAACAGCTCGCAGCAGCCTGTAGCACCAACAACCCGCAGCAACAAGCAGCAGCGGCAGCCAGGAGCAGCAGCCCGTAGCAGCAGTAGCAACGGCAACAAGCAACAGCAGCAGAGGCGAGCAGTAGCTAGAGCAGCGAACAACAGTTACAACAGCGAGCAGCAACAGCAACAGGCTGCAGTAGCCGTAGCAGCAAGCCGCAGCAGCAGCCTGCTACAGCAACAGTAGCAGCGAGCTGCTGTAGGTAGCAGCCAGCAACGGATGATGCTGCTTGCAGCCCGTAGCTTGCCGCGAGCGACGGGCTGCGGGCAGCAAGCTCGCTGCTTGTAGCAAACAGCGGGCTCGCTTCCCGCTGCCCACAGCGAGCAGCGGGACCCGCTGTGACAGACGAAAGGAAAAAAAGGAAAAAAATTCCCCAAACCCACCAGCTTCTCTACCGCGGCTGCAGCAGTTGCCATAGCTGCTGTAGCAGCCACAGCAGCCGCAACAACCCACAGCAGCACCAGTAGCAGTTGCTACTCCAACTGCAGCAACAACAGTAGCAGCTGCAGCAGCAGTTGCAACAGCAGCTGTAGCAGCAGCAACAGCAGCAGCAGCAGCAGCAACAGGAGCATCAATTGCAGCAGCAGCAGCAATTGCAGCAGCAGGACCAGCAGTTGCATTAGCAGGAGCAACAGCAGCAACAACAGCAAGAACAACAGTAGTAGCAGTTGCAGCAGCGGCAGTAGTAGCGGCCCCAACAACCGCCACTACTGACATCAGCATCCGACTACTGACGTCACTACTGATTTCATCAACAAAAAAACGGAAAAGGGGAAGGGGGAAGAACACCAAAGGGTGGGCAAAGAGTCATCTACGGCAGCTTCCCTGCCGATACCGCGACGGCAGCTACTGACGTCAGCCGCCCAAAGCTGACGTCACTGTTGACATCAGAAACAACAAAAAAACAAAAAAGAAAAGGGGCACCAAACCATGGCTGGCAGCCCCAGTGGGGAGGGATCCTCTTCTGTTAAGGGGACCCCCAGCCCCCCTTTCTTGCAGCGGCTGCAGTTGCAGCAGCAGCAGCAGCAGCATCAGTAGCAGTAGGAGCAGCAGCGGCAGCAACAACTGTAGCAGCAGCAGTAGCAACCCGCTGGCGTCCTTGGCGGCAACCCTGACCCCCTGGCTGCTCTTCAGCAACAGCTTGCCGCCTTGATGCAACAGCTTGCAGCTCTACAGCCATTGGCCTTCCAGACTGCCACTAGTGCGCCACCACCCTTCATCCCTCCAGAGCATGCCAGCCCAGTTGTGTCTGCTGCCACGCACTACCTGGCGCAACAGCAGACTCAGCGCCAGCGGCAGACAGTGATGTCCGTCCTTGGCCCCACTTTGGGCACCGGTCGCAGGCAGAAGGACTTTGAGACGCCGCCGCCGCCGCTCCAGGCCGGCGAGCAGTTCTGGAGCTGGGAGCTCAGCTTCCGGATCTGGGCGCAGGGTGAGGGCTTGTGGGCATACTATACCCTTCCGTATGACTCCACCCTGTCCGACCAGTTGTATGACGCTGGTCGTGCCGTACGTTCTCTAGTCCCTGTTGCCCCTCCGGCTTCCCGCCTCGCCTTAGAGCCCTTCCTCGGCAACTTCACCGCTGGCGCCATTCTAGACCCTGCAGCTGCGTGGCATGTCCTCAATCGTCCCCATCGACTGTCTAGCGAGGCTGAGACCAGCCGCTTGCTGCGGGAGTTCAACTCCCTACGCATGGGGGAGATCGAGACGGTCACCACCTACTGGCAGCGGGCGAAGGACATCCTTCGTCGCCTCGGCACCTCTGCCCTACCCCCTTTAGCCGCGCTCCTCACCATCAAGCGCGGTGCCACTGAATCGTACGCGGACGTCTTCGTGCATTGCTCTCACGACGTCCTCTCCACCATGGTGGCCCAGGGCACTCTCATGCCCTGGGCATCTGAACTCTTCCTCCGGATTGAGGAGGCTCGTCTGGAGTCTGGACTCCAGCACACGGAGGCTCTTGCCTCTCTTGCCGTCGCCTCCATGGCCGTCGCCTCCCCCGTCACTGCTACCTCATCGTCGTCAAGGAAGAAGAAGCGTTGGAACAAGAAAGGCAAGGGTTTGCAGCAGCAACAGCAACAGCTGTCGATTGGGTCCAGCGGTGGCGGATCGGTCTGCCACAACTCGGCCTAGACACGGGTGGTACACGTGCCCTCTACCGACGGACGAGGCGCGTGTCATCGCCACCATGCGCCGCCAATGGGAGCGCCGTCTCACCTCTGCCACCGTAGCTGTCGCTGACTCTGACGCCTCGGCCTCAACCAGCAGCTCCACCACTCCGTTAGCTTCGCCCGTCCAGCCGACACTAGCGCCGCAGCCGTCCCATCCGCAGCCGTCGATGCTTCCGTTTCCTTCACTGGCACAGTCCTCTTCCTACCCGAGCTCCGGTGCCGTCACTCCGCACTCCATCTACTCTCCCGGGCCGTCCTCCCGTGAACGTCAGCTGGAGAAATTCATCGCGCTCCACCTTGGCCTGCCCGCCCTCCTCCCTAGGGAAGTGCGAGCTGCATCACCTCCTGCTCTCCTGCCTAACCCTGCATGATTGAGACTGAGCTGCGGTCGTGTCCAGTTTCCTCATCTGTCTCGTCGTCTCCCGTGGTCTCCTCTACCCCTTTCCATGACGACATTGCGTGGCTTGACGATTGGCAGTCTCGGTTCGTGCCTCCTTCCACCGCGTCCGCGTCCCTTGCTTACTGCCATGTGACCGTTAGTGATCTGGCGACTCCGGTCCAGGACCCTACTGAATCCTGAATCATCGACTCCGGGGCCACGCATCACATGACGGCCTCTCGTGAGGCCTTTAGTATGCTCGGTCCCGTAGGCGATGTCTCTGGTGGCTGGACGGGCTCCAGCCAGGTGTTGCCTGTTCGTGGTGTTGGCGTCGTTCGTTTCCGTGGTCCTGCCGGTGACGTCTTCCTGACCAATGTCTTCTTCGTCCCAGGTCTTGAGCTCAGCCTCCTGTCTGTCACTGCTCTTTACCGCATGAGCATGGACATTGTGCACTGACGTGGTGTTGGCACTGTGTTGTTGCGTCCATCTGGTCTTGTCGTACTGCACGCCACCGCCCGTGGCAACCTGTGGCATGTACCTCGTCTCTCCTCCTCTCCTTCCGTCTCCTCCCCGTCGGCCGCCATAGGCCATGCGTTTGTAACCAGCACGCTTTCTCCTAAGCACACCCGCCTCTTGCACCGTCGCCTTTGCCACGTCCACTCTGCCGCCGTAGACATCATGCTCCGCACCCAGCTGGCCAAGGACCTTGACCCGGAGACTCTCCCTCTCCCGTGTCCCACCGAGTGCATTGATTGCGCTCAAGGGAAGATGCACCGGTCCACGTACCCTTTGTCTTCCTCCCGTGCATCCGCCCCTCTCGATCTCGTCCATTCGGATGTCATGGGCCCTCTCCCCACCGAGTCCGTCGGCGAACATGGCCACTATGTCCTCACCCTCACTGAAAACTATTCTCGCTACCGCTGGGTCTTCTGCCTTTGGCAGAAGAGCGATGTCGCCCGCGCCATTCAGGACTAGCTTGTCCTTGCGGAACGCGAGTGTGGCCGTTCTCTTCGCCGCTTTCGCTCCGATTGCGGTGGTGAGTACATGGGTGAGACCACGACCTTTCTCCCCTCCCGCGGGATCCACCATGAGACGTCTGCACCCTATACGCCCATCCACAACGGTGTCTCCGAACGGTGGAACCGTACCATGGCCGACGCCGTTCGCACCATGCGAGTCGAGTCAGGTCTCTCCGATGGCTTCTATTTTGAAGCCATGGCCTACATGACCTCGGTCTGGAACCGGATTCCCCACGGTCCCCTTCCCCGCCAGTCCACGCCGTACTAGCATTTGTACGGTCAGCGCGCTGACCTCCGCCCGGCTCGGGTCTGGGGCTGCATGGCCATTGTGTGGCTGCCTGCCCCGCAGCAGGGCGGCAAGCTGGCCCCCCGCGGACGTCCCTACACCTTCCTCTGTGTCTCTCGTTAGTCCAAGGCATGGCGCTTCTGGGATCCCTCCCGGCACTGCATCGTTGAGTCTCGCGATGCCCTCTTCTTCGAGGACCTGTTTCCTCGCGACTTCATTCACTCCGACTCGTCCGTGTCTATCCTGTCGTGAGGGGGAGTGGTGAGTCCATCCTCTGTCGTGCTACTTCAAGATGACACATCCCTCAGTCCCTCCAAGCCGCCAGCCCCAGTCGCATCCAATAGCCCCTCCGAGCCAGCAGCTCCAATTGCGTCCATTGGCCCCTCCGAGTCGGCAGCCCCAGTCGCGTCCACTGGTCCCCTCAGACCGACAGCCCCAGTCGCGTCCGCTGGCCCCTCCGAGCCGGCAGTCCCAGTCGCGTCCACTGGCCCCTCCTGGCCGGCAGCTCCAGTCGCGTCCGCTGGCCCCTCCGAGCTAGCAGCCCCAGTCGCGTCCACTGGCCCCACTGGGCCAGCAGCTCCAGTCGCGTCCACTGGCCCCTCCGGGCCGGCAGCCCAAGCTGCACCCGCTGGCCCCTCCACGCCGGCAGCCCCGGTTGCATCCGCTGGCCCCTCTGAGCCAGCAGCCCCGTCCGCCTCCGTTGGCCCTTCGGACTCAGTGCCATTGCCTGTCCTACCACGCTACACACGTGGTCCAGGCGGCAGCCTCCAACCCAGGCAGTCGGTGAGCGCGTAGACCATCGCACCGCGCTCCGTGGCGCCTCGACCCCCCGTGGCTCCACGTGTCTCCTCCACTCCCACGGTCGTGAGTGGGGATCCTGGCACCAAGGCCCTCGGCTTGACCACCTCGGCCATCATTACAGACCTTCACCCGTCCTCCACACTAGGCTACGCCATGCTTCATCACGAGCATCGGCACGCTGTCATGACTACAATCGCGCGCATCCTACCTGGGGCTCGAGATGCACACGCTCTATCAATCAGCTCCACAGCGCGCCCGGAGGACCCAACCACCCTGCGCGAGGCACGACCCTCTCCTGAGGCTGCACACTGGGACGATGTCTACGTCAATGAGCTCGTTGCCATCCGACAGCACCACGTGTACGACCTCGTCGACCTTCCTCCAGGTCGGAAGGCCATCGGTGCCAAGTGGGTTTTTTGACGCAAGTGGAAGCCCGATGGGTCCTCGGACAAGTACAAGGCTCGCCTTACAGCCAAGGGGTTTGCCTAGATTCCTGGGGTCGATCACGACCAGATCTTTGCTCCAGTTGGCCGGTTCTCCACTAGCCGGGCGCTCTTCAGCCAGGTCGCCCAGCATGAGTGGGAGCTGAATAAGATGGATGTGAGCAACACTTTCCTCCATGGCTCACTGAAGGGTGACGAGCTCTACATGGTGCAGCCCCCTGGCTTCGACGATGGCACTGGGAGAGTCTGGGGACTGCAAAAGGCCCTTCATGGCCTGAAGCAATCACCTCGGTGCTTGAACCAGGAGATCAACAGCACACTCCTACGCGGCGGGATCCAGCGCAGCACAGCTGATCCCGCACTGATTGTCAGTCCGCGAGGCCAGATTTTTGCTATTGTTCTGGTTTATGTCGACGATCTCCTCATTGCATCGCCAGACACGGCTGCCATACAGCGTGTCAAGGACTTACTGCATGCCGCCCACCTGATGAAGGATCTCGGATCTACCAGAGTCTTCTTAGGCATGGAGCTCGAGCATGATCGCTCCCAGGGCGTCCTGCACATTCATCAGTCTGCCTATGTGCATACTCTGTCCACCCGCTTTGCGGAGGACCTGCAACTCGTGCAGAGCATATCTTCACCCATGTCTCCTGATGGCCAGGTGAAGCTGAAGAGTCCTGACCCAGCTGTTGTAGGGGAGCCAGTTGACGTGACCACGTACCTGCGAGTCATCGGGTCACTGATGTTCCTGGCGACGACGACGCGCCCAGACATCGCGTTCGCTGTCAATCTCCTGGCCTAGTTTTCTCAGGAGCCGCGTCACCTCCACTACGAGGTTGCGATCCGAGTATTGTGCTATGTCGTCTCGACTCCTCGGCGAGGGTCATGATCCACCGCCAGCCGTGTGTTGTCGCGGTAGGGTACACCAACAGTGACTAGGCCGGCAGTCCAGACGGTAAGAGTCGTACAGGCTGGATCTTTCTCATTGGCGGCACAACTGTGTCCTGGCGTAGTGGCAAGCAGGGGTGCATTGCACGCAGCACTGTTGAGGATAAGTATGTTGCTCTTGGCTCAGGCGCGTGTGAGAGTGTGGTTGCGACGTTAGTTGTCCCAGTTGCGTCAGTCTGTCGCATCCATCATGTTGCATTGTGAAAATGAGAGTGGCATGGCCATCACCGAAAAATGACAGCGTGCATCACACATGCACAGAGCACATCAACGTTGTGTATCACTATGTGAATTCATTGTTGCATGATGTCAGCATCAGCATCGTGTGGGTTGAGACAGCACGGCAGTTGGCTGACTTCTTGACCAAGGCACTAAAGCGCGACTCGTTCAAGAAGGCTATGAGTTCGGTCGGCGTGCGTCCGTGAGGGGCTCTCCTTGTCCCTGCCTGCGTTTCTACGTGACCTTGGGGAGTGTGGTCGTTGACTATGTCTCTGCCCGCACATGTGCACTGCGCGTGTGAGTCAGCGGTGCTGGAGTGTCGCTCGGTGGGGCCGACGCACGCTAAGGACCTCTCACCGTTCGTTGGAGCCTCCTCCCTCCGGCGATGCGCTCAGCTCCATCGGCAGGCCTCCTCGGCGGTCGGGCCGCCGGCGGTGAGTGCCACTGCAGATGCGATCTGCATGCACCGAGCGTTGTTTCTGATTGTGGCATTGCATCTGCAGCATCATACCGTGCCTAGGGTTCATGTCTCCTGCTGTGTGGCCCTGTTTGGCATCATTGACTGTCGTAGGCACTACCTGGGTTCGGGCAGCCATAACTCTTTGCTGCTATTTTTCTAGCTAATTCTGACCACACGACTGCGTTCGCAACGTCAGTATTATGGTATGGTCCAGTTTTCAGGCAAAACGGACGACGCAAGGGTTTTGGGCTGTCGGGCGTCTGGCAAGGCTCACCGAGAAAACCTTGCCTGCCAGGGTCTAGGACTATTTTCTGATTGGCTGGTTAGCTGAGTAACAAGTTCTACACTAGTGGGGGGGAGCTAGAACTTGGAGGGGTCTCCCATTGTTGCTTATTCTTCATTCCTAATCAGTCACTTTCAGTTTTCAGCTGCTTTCTGGCGCCAACACTGGCGCTCGCGTTTCTGAGTAACAAACCAAGAGCTTCCAGACTTAGACTCTAGAGCAACAGACTGAGGGGGCAGCAGACTGAGGGGACAGCAGACTTGAGCAACGAGCGTGGAAGCCCGCACGCTGCATCAACAACGCTGCTGCCCCAACCTGCTGTCTAGGATTTCTAGCAGGAGGGAGGGAGGGAGGGAGGGAGGG
>SZWC01019449.1:23612-33685 GCA_023375785.1 Penium margaritaceum | reverse complement strand
TCATTCAACTGTGGTAACATCAAGCCAAGGTTGTCATTCAACTCGGCGATGGTGCGGTCACGTGGGTCTCGGTCACCACAGGTCGCCGGTGGTGAAGCGAGAACTGCTTCGGCCGTTGTCGCCGCGTGCCTGGAGGATGTGCTGCTCAACGTAGACCGTAGTGCGTGCGCAGCCAGGAGCCCACGAGTAATCCGCGCCTAGTGGAGCGGCTGCTGGCACTTGGTGTAGCGATGGGCGCCTCCATAGTTGAATTAGTGAATGGAGCGTCCACTGCTACTGCCCAATGACGGCTGCTGCTGCGATTGCTGTTGGCCCAAGCCGCGTCTCCGTCGCCCCTTCTTTCCATGTGTTGCTGCAGCGACACCCTATTTCTGAGTCGGTGTAATCGGGGTGGAAGGGGAGGAGGAGGATGTGACAGAGGATGGAGAAGGAGCTTGCAGGAGGGGCATGGGTGGTGATGCAAAGACTACTGCAGTAATGGAGGTCTCGTAATGAGTCACGGCTGCCTCACGGGTGGAAGTCACCTGGAGGAAGAGCTGGTACGCCCAGGGAAGAAGCAGTATTGAGGCTGAAAAAGGCTCGAGCATGGTGTCGTTGTACCTCATGAAGATGTCTATGTGTTCAAGGCAAACCCCGAGCATGATCGTGCGGAGCGCCCACAACTGTGTACCTCCTGAGGTCCCAAGGCGTGTGTAAACACGCATGGCGCGTTGCCAGTAGTCGGCTACAGGCTCGACAGGCTCCTGACGAAGGGAATGAAAGGCATGGATGTGCGCGGCGTGGGTGGCGTGCGTCTCTGTAGCAAGCAGGGATAATGCTAGGTCCCAGTCCCCGTGTGGATCAGCGCCAGTGCCAGTGCTCGCCTCGCCAAGGAACGAGCAGAAGTCGACGATGATCTCGCGCGGCATGGAGTAGAGAAGTCCGCGCATAGCCCTAGTAGCTGTCTGTACCTGTGCTCGGTCCGTAGTATGATACGGACTGTGGTAGTAGGGCCACACGCCCGCTGAAGGGGCCCAAACCTGGAAGAGGATCTCCTAGAAGTCAAAGCCGTCCTCGCTAACATACCGTGGGGACGGTGTCTTGAAGTCCTTGGGTTGCCGCTCTGTAAGGAGAGCAACCACAGGTTGGGAAGGACGAGGGATGGTAAAAACACCTGGAAGAGGGAAGTCGCTGGGATAGAGGTCAGGCGACGATCAAATCTCAGGAAAGCGAGATGTGTGTGGGGGCCGAGAGCTCGTCTGAAGCTGGTGGAGACAATGTTGAAGCACACGAATCTCGAGCTCGGGGGAGTCGCCCTCCATGCGTGGCATATCTGGATCTTCATCCTAACGGTCAAGAGGTGGCGGGTTGGCTCCAGCTCCTCTCTCGCGTGTTGGAGCTGACTTTTTTGTAGAGGGTGCGACCCCGGCCACTCCCTCAGAGGTCTGTCGTGGAGTTGTGGAATGACCTCGAAGAAGCTCGGTACGTGTACAGATGGCGTCAATCTGCTCCCGTAGCAAGGAACGCATCTCATCGTGCTAGCTCCACAGATCTTCAATAGCCTGCAAACGTGGGCTCATGACCCCTGAGGTGGAAGTAGAGGGATCTAGTACCCTTTTCCCCTTATCGCCGGACGGAGCCATATCGCCGCTCATTATGGACTGAGACGTCAACCTGGTCAAATTCCAGAAACGTGAGCGTTTCTCGAGGAGTTGAAACGTTGGCAGCTTTTAACGCTACGAACAAAAACTTCACCAAGTCAAGTTCTGACGTCAGCAGGAAGTTGCTGACGTTCGTATGACCTGATGACGTCAACAAGGAAAAACACTGACGCCAACTCGCCTTCCCTCCTTTTTTGTGTGTGTGTCAACCTTTGCGGTTGCTGCGCAAGCAGCCAGCTGCTCCGCAGCAGCCGCGCGGAAGCTGCGCGGAAGCTGCACAACAACTTTAGCTAAGATGTTGCTGCCACTATGGTGTCAGTTGCAGTAGCAGCCGTGCGGCTCTGTGCGGAGCGGCCGCCTGGTGGCTCCGTGCGGAGTGGCCACCTGGCGGCTGCGTGTGCGGCCGCGACAGCAGCTACGCTTTGTGGCTGCCGCACGCTGCCGTCACCGTCACGCGCTACTACCGCTACTGCTGCTCTGCTCCTACTGCCGCCGCTGTTGCTGCCATTGGTGCTGCGCTGCTGCTGTATTGCTGCCGCTGCTGCTACTGTCGCTACTGCTGCGCTACTGCTATATTGCTGCTGCAGCGTACTGCTTCTATGTTCCTGCCGTCGCGCGCTGCTGCCGCCTTGTTGCTGCTGCTGCTTAGTGCTGCTACTGTTGCATGTGCCAATGTCGGCAGCTGCTGGCAATAGGAGTCTACTGCAACTATTGCCTGCTACTGCTAGCGGCTGGTGCTGATGCAATCTCACATGGTGATGGTGAGCGACATCGACGAGGATCAGTTGTCATCGTCGCTAGGTCCCTGTGGATCTTTTGCAACGATGACTCTCACTATAGCTGCTCTGCTACGTAACTGCTGTGCAGCTCGGTGAGAACTCTCTCAGACTGTGATGCGTGGAAGTTTCCTAGCGACACAGCCGCTGACTAGGCGTCAGTGCCTGGTGAGACGGTGACGACAGTCATAAGTCGTGCACATAATGGCAAGGGTCTTGCTAGGAGACACAAGGAAAAGTATCGGAATGCTTCCATAACATTTGCAGAGAGAGATGACAAATGACAGGTCCATGGCATAAGTACTGCTGCGGCGCACGGTGGGTGTCGCACATGGCAGTACAAGATCTGTCCTTAAACCGGCCCAAAACCACTGTTTTGGCTGTAACTCTGCGCACACATGTCAGAACACTACGCCGTCAAAACCAAGACATGCAGGATCAAAAGACAGACGTTTCGACTGGTCACATGCATGCATCCGGCGGACACGCAATGCAAAAAAATGTGAATTGGACCCAAGGCGAATCCTTCGATGAAATCTTACGTGCTACAAAAAAAGTGCAAGAGGGCCCGGGTAGCGTCCAGAGCTCTGGAACGGTCGTCGGTCAGCTCCAGGATGGTAATCCGCCACGAGATGATGCACCGGTACTACCAGGGTCCGCATCAGGGATCTACACGAGTATGGACACGACCGAGTGGTCGCAGTAAACTGTACAGGTCAACAGGAACGTCACAAATCACAACAGGAAATGTCCTAGGTTGTGTTGGTTTTCACGCATCTCTCAGAGTACTCTCTTGTGTCCTCCCGGCTTGTGCACATCAGCGTGCACAGGACTGGCGGTGAGACGCGACGCTGCTGGATTGTCGTCTTGTGGAGCCGATGCACACTAAGGCCTACACACAGCTTGCTGTAGCCTCCTCCTCTCTTCTACGTGCCGAGCTCCATCGGCGGACCTCCTCGGCAGTCGTGCCGCGGGCAGTCTCTGTTGATGCTTTTGCTGTCTACATGTATCCAGTGCTATGTTTGACTGCACTATTCCATTCGCAGCGCTGTATCATGCATAGGGTCCAAGTTTCATGAGTTTTCGGCACTGTTGGTATCGGGGACTAGAGTAGACGCCGCCAGGGTTTAGGTGGCTGTAACTCTTGACTACCATTTTTCTAGGTGATTCTAACTGCATAACTGCATTTGCAGCGTACGCATTATGGCATGGTCCAATTTTCAGGCAAAACGAAAGACGCCCAGGTTTACTGCTCTAGGCCGTCTCGCAGGGCTCACCGAGAAAACCTGTCTGCCTGAAGATAGAGCTACTTTCTGATTAGCTAGTGAACTGAGCAACAAGCTCTACAGAGCTGGGGAAGGCTAGATCTTAGAGGAGTCCCCCATTGTGTCTCATTATAAGCTTTGAATCAGTCATTACTTGTTTTCAGCTGTTGTCTGGTGCTAATTCTAGTGTGCGTAGTTCTGAGTAGCAAAACCAGAGCTCTCGGACTTAAGCTCTGATACAACAGAGTGAAAAGGTAGTGTAAGCAACGAGTGTGGGTTCCCACACGCTACATCAACAACGCTGTTGTTCCAACCTGCTGCGTTAGGTAGTTCCAGCTTGGTATCAAAGCCAGAGCGGAGCAGAAGCAACTGAATATCGGCGTATAGGCCCAGTCAACACAAGCGGTCCCCAGAACGCGCCCGTGCAGGGGAAATGATGCCGGATTTTTTTCCGGCATTGTTGACCCGCCGGGTGGCGTCTTCAGAACGCTCTCGATGCGGGGAAAATGCTGCGGAATTCGTTTTTGGCAGCACTGACCCCATGACGATTGTAACGTGGGTGGACGCGCGGCGAGCACGACCAACCGACGTTGTAGTGGCGTCGGGGCACGTGGCAAAAACATGAAAGTGACGCTGCAGGTGCTAGCTCGGCAGCAGCAATGGGAGCACGCAGCTAGCAGCTAGCAGCTACAGCAAAAGCAACTGCTGCAACAGTCGTAGTAGTAGCCACCGCAGTAGCAGCGAAGCAACAACACCAGCAGCAACAACAGCTATCGTCGCTACAACAACAGCAGCACCAGTAGCCCCAGTAATAGCAGCAGTAGCTACAATAGTAGAAGCAGCTATTGCCAGCATGGCAACTGCACTGGCAGCACGCAGCTAGCAGTTAGCAGCTAGCAGTAGCTGCAGCAAGAAGCAGCAACAATTGTACATAGTTGCAACACCAACAAGAAACAACAGCAGCAGTAGTGGGCAGCAGTCAAGAGCAGCCAGGAGCGGCCAGTATCAGCAGCCGCAGCAGCGCCCAGCAGCAGCTGCTCATAGCCCACTGCTCACATCGAGCAGCGAGTAGCGAGGTCGTTGCTTGCAGCTCGTAGCGAGTAGCGAGATTGCAGTGACGAATGAAGAAGAGAAAAAAAAATGCACGCAAAACATTTCCCACCCTGCGGGTGGCTCTGCTGCAGCTGCAACGGCCACCATTGCTGCTGCAGTAGCTACAGCAGCTACAACACCACGCAGCAGCTTAGCAGCATCAGTGGCAGCTACTACAACAGCACCCGCAGCAGTAGCAATAGCAAATACAAAAGAAGCAGTAGTAGCAGCAGCTACTGCTATTAGAACAACAGCTGCAACAGCACCAACAGCAGCATTAGCAGCTACAACAACAGACCAGCAGCAAGACCAGCAGCAGGAGCAGCAGCAACAGCACCATCAGTTGTAGCAGCTGTAGTAGCAACAGCTCTACAACTGGCATAACAGCGGCTGCAGCAACAGCTCTATAGGTGACATAGCAGTGGGTGCAGGAAGAGCCACTACTGACGTCACCCATCCTTGCCTGACATCACTACTGACATCAGCAACAAAAAAAATAGAACATCAATAGTAGCAACCATGCAGATGACATAGCAACAGCTGTTCACGTCAGCCACCCTAGGTTGACGTCAATACTGACGTCACTGTTGATATCAGCAGCAAAAAAAGAGAAAAAAAAGAGGCACCATGGCTGACAATGGATTAAGGGTGCACACCAAATCCTAGGATTCGCGAATCTTATTCGGTAGCCATGAATCTTTTCAGGATTCGCGGTTCCGAATCCTCGAGAGGGATTCAAACCGAGATTTGTGAGTCTTTTGGTCGACACGAGGGGGGGGAGGGGGGGGGGTGGCCTCCACGATACCCCAAAAAAACCGGGGGTCCGTCGCACCTCCGTGCAGTGGCGCGGTGCGGGTTCTTGCGAGGGCTGTGATGTGCGGCTTTTTGGTTGTTCAAAACCATGCATGTCGCAATATCTTGTACCCAGGTGGCATGTATCTGGATAGCATGCTCCTCAGCCAGACACATGTAAGTTGGCTGGATACACTCGTTTCTATATTTCTCACTGCAAAGATGCAAACCATCACTTCTGTACATAGTGAACTTGTTTAATTCGAACCCTTTTGCCAAGTTCAGCTGTCCAATCAACGGGCTTCCGATTACCGGACAGCCTGGCCGATGCCGACAGCTGGTCTGTGGCTGTTTGTCCCTCGGCATCGGCCACGTTGGCCTGCGCAGTGCGCTGTTTCAGTGTTTGTTATTGGTCCGCCGTTTTCGTGCTACGTTTCGACCGTCACATGCATGTGGAAAGCGGGCGCCGACAGATGAACCATCGACAATCGGTGGTTCACTGGTTCTGAACCAGTGGCCCACCAATGTCTTGGTGGATGAACCAGTGGTTCATCCACTGTCGGTGGATGAACCACTGGTTCATCAAACCGAGGCATCGGATGTCTCGGCGGTGTAACATGCGCAGCGGCTGTTACATCCGCCATCGGCGGATGATCCGCCGTTGCTTTAAGCAACGGCGGATGATCCACCGCCGAGCGAACTCGCTCCCAATCAGTAGGCAAACCGGCCCTGTTCGCCGGCCCGGCAAACCGGGCCGGTTCAGCAGGCGACGTTCGCTGCTGATCGGATCAGCAGCGGACGTCAGAGCACCACTTGCTCCGTGCAAGTGGCACCATTGGAAGTGCCAGTTCCACTTCGGAAATGGTGCAAGTCCCGAGACACAACATATCGGTGTCATCATCGTCGACTTCCATGCCTTAGCCGCAGCCGCGACTACATCACTCTCCTCCATGGCCGACGTTGCAGCGGTGGTGCAGACTGCACGTGAGAGTACTCACGACGACGCTGACGACGATGACGACGATGAGGATGAGGAGGACGTCGGTAACAAGAGGAGATCCGCGAAGGAGCCGAGCCTTGTGTGGACTCTTTTTGACAAAATTGACCACCCCACAAANCATCAACAGAAGCAGCGGCTGCAGTGGCAGGAGTGGGATTGAACGTTGCAAACACAGTCATCGGCCGGGGTGTGGCAGCGGTGGGAGCTGTGTTCTGCAAGCTGTACTTCCAACACTGCATTTGGAAGCACGTAATTGACAAGAATGAGAGCTTCCTAGGCATGGAGTCCACCTGGCTGCAGCGCGCGTTCTGGCACGGAAACCCGGCATGCGACCTCCCCGGTCGCATGACAATCAGCCGGCAGATTGTGATCGCGGCAGCAGCTTTCCGCAACCGTATCAAGAAGATGCTTGGTGAGGTGACTTCTGCCCTCAACTTCACCACGGACGGCTGGAAGGGGGAGAATGGCATGAAGTATCTTGGAGTCACGGCACACTGGATTCAAGACTTTCAAGTGAAGACGCTCGCCCTCTCCTTTCCCGCAATGCCGCTCGCTCCCAATGCGCAAAACATCTTCGACGCGCTGGCAGGTGCTTTGAAGCAGTGGGGGGTATTTGACCGGATGTTTTGCCTCACGGTCGACAACGAGAGCACAAACGATTCGATGATCAACAACTACATCATCCCATGTTGACTTCTCCAAGTCGAATTCGACTCCAAGTCGCCAAGTCGAAAGTCGGAAGTCGCCTGGAGTGCACCCAAGTCGACTTGGACCCTTCAAGTTGACATATGATTAGGCAGTTGTAGGTTGTGTACTCATGTGAGGCAATACTCTTGAAATCCACGACATCACTCACTATTTATGACGATTTTACACTGACATTTTCATCATGCATGCCAGCACTGGCAAATCCTTAGACTTCTAAGACACCACTAACTGACGTACTTCAGGTCTCACCCAGGTTTTGGAAGCACATGGCTCATTTTCCAATTTCCACATTTTCGGAGCGGAAATCCGTCGGGAGGTCCGGCTCGACCCCTACGACGTACGGCAGCGAGGAAGTGGCAGAGAGATTGAGCGAGGGAGCAAGTGATAGCACGAGCGGGCGAGCGCCAGTGTGGGATTCACGTCGGTGCCAGGTCACCTATCACACTCGACACGACGGCGCCGTCAGGTTCTGCCTGACGGGCACAATGGCTCGTGATTCGCTCCTTTTAGCTGCAAACCACATACATGAGGATGGCACACACTCTACACACTACAACCACACCGCATCAATGCATGGCCTTATTTGCTTCCACGTTGGATGGGTGCTTGGCTGTAGGCCGAGCCTCAATCCCCGGCATCACAAACAATGCTCTTCACCAATCAGGTGAGGCCGCGAGGACGAGCCACTAAGCGAGGCAAGGCCGGCTTGCCTCACGGCTTCGCTGGGCTGATCGGGACTTGAGCTCGTCTCCGGAAAAAGAACTCCAGGTTCCTTTTTTCCCCAGCCTCCAAATAAAGATACAAGTGTACACTCTCCCCGGCTGCTGAGAGGGGGTCAAGTCAAGTCGACGTCCAAGTCGACTTGGACCGACTTGGCGACTCCGACTTGACCCCCTCAAGTCGGAAGTCGAAGTCAACATGGACATCATCCCTGCAGCCGAGTCCTCCCTTGAACCAGAAGGCCACATCAGGTGCTTAGGGCACATCATGAACCTCGCCGTCAAGGATTTGTTGGGGCATGCAAAAGTTGAGGGGATTGTGGCCAAGGTGCGGGCCGTGGCCGTGTTTGTGAAGCGGTCCACTCCAAGTGAGCAGTCGCTGATCAACACGGCAACGGCGGCTGGAGTCCGGTACCTTTCATTGCACCTCGACACCAAGACAAGGTGGAATGCCACCCTGGACATGATGGAGCGCGTGCTCGTGCTGAAGGACGTGATACCGGGGTGGCTTGAGGGGTATGGCAGTGAGGGTGATGCCCTCAAGCCTTCTCGCGATAAGTGGGGGCTGATTTCCCTCCTCATTGTCATCCTCAAGCCATTCAAGGCGTACACAAACGACATCTCTGGCTCGACCTACCCAACGCTCAACCTCGTCATACCGTTTTTTGACTCCATGCTGGACAAGCTCGAGAAGTGGCAGGTGAAAGCTCACTTGGCGCGTGAGAAGAGCAGACGGAGAGGGATTGCAGGGCGTCTTAATGCAAAGGAGCAGCTGCTCGTTGACATCAACGTCGGGCTGAAGGAGGCTGAGGACAAGCTGAAGAAGTACGCGCGGCTGCTGACTGACCGCCACACGCTTGCAACCGCGGCTGACCCACGCTTTCGGCTCAGGTTCTTTGACAGGACACATACGCTGATGGGGGTGGCGTCTGCCGCACTTTTGCAGGTGAAGGTGGTCACCTTGTTGCGGCCTTACCACGANTGTCACAGGGGGCAGAGAGCTCAAACCAGCAGCAGGATCAGAACCAGCAGGGGAGCCAGCAGCAACTCCAGTCAGGATCACAGCAGAACCAGCAGCAGGGCAGCCGCAGCACCGGCAGCAGCGCATCAGGAGGACAACAGCAAGGTACGGGCAGGGCATCCGCAGGACAACAGCAAGGAACGGGCAGGGCATCAGCTGGGCAGCAGCAGGGCACAGGCAGAACAGCAGCAGGGCATGAGCCGGGCAGCAGCAGAGCTGTAGCAGCGGGATCACAAGAAACACGCCAGCTGCGCCCGCGGCCTCCACCACCCCCACCTCCATCTGAGGACGATGCATTGATGGAGGAGGCCTTGGCCGATCCAGCAAGGGACATGTTTGAGGTGCGGGAGCCGGCGACGGCGGCACCAACAGAGCTGTCGAGCTTGGAGGAGGAGGTGGAAAAATGGGCCAACTTGCCAAAGAAAGGCATGACGTGCAAAGTGCTTAGGCACTACAGGAAGCAGCAGCATGCATATCCATCTTTTTTTCTCGCAGCAATGGATGTGCTTGCTGTACTTGCCACTTCCACCCCGTCCGAACGTCTGTTCTCCCTTGGTAGGCACATTATCAAAGACTTCAGGCACTCGCTTGCCAACTTGACGGTCGAAAACCTGCTAACCATGAAAAGCTGGATCAACGAGAAGTCGCTGCTGGACTTCCCGGTGTCGCCCCATGGCATCGTCGCGCAGGAGTACAGAGATGAAGAGGCACGCATCAATGAGTTACGGCGTAAAGTGCGGAAGGATGGGCTTGTTGGTGCTGCGTGTGAGGAGTTGGAGGGGCTTTCACTCTTTGTGAACGAGGACGAGGAGGAGGACGGATACGAGGAGGGGGAGGATGAAGGAGAGGGGGGGGAGAATGAAGATTTCATGGAGGTTGGATCGTAGGATTAGTGTAGTTGGGTCCCTTGCTCACTGTCATGTGATCTGCTCATTATCATTTCAATTCAACATTCCCTGTTTTCTGTCATGCAATCCACATTTGTGAACTTATGCATGCAGCAAATGTTTGATGCATAAAGCCACTTCTGGCAGCCAGGTTTGCACAGAGGTGAAACTCA
>SZWC01019449.1:13231-23560 GCA_023375785.1 Penium margaritaceum | reverse complement strand
TCACTATCATAGATTGTAAATGCTTGTCGATGCTTGTCAGTGCTTGACGGTGCTAGAAAGTGCTTGTTGATTTATAATATGCCCTTGTCGGCAGTTGATGAGTGTGAAGAATACATGCTGCAGAACAGTACTCAGCACTACTTAAGTAGGGCTAACATCCACCACCACGATGCCTCAAAATTTCCACTTGTGGTGTCCATTGACAACAGCTGAGTACATGTATATTAGAAGAAACGTTCATGACCTACGATCATATGTTGTGCACATATTGTTTGGAAGTGACAGAAGGGGTTAAGAAAAAGGGTCAAATCTGGACTTGCCACAAAGCATTGTGCAACGATCCATGAGAACCATTGAGGATTCGTGAATCCTAAGGATTCGCGAATCTTTTCAAGGATTCGCGAATCCAAATCCCCTATAGGATTTGGATTCGGGAGTCCGAATCCTTTCTGGGAACCGGGAATCTTACCCGGTGTGCACCCTTACAATGGATAGGGGTCCTCCTCTGGTGGAGGACCCCCCTTCCTGCAGCACTTGCGATTTTTGCAATAGCAACAACAGTAGTAGTAGCTGCCGCCGCGGCAACAACCATAGTAGTAGCACTAGCAGCAGCTGCTGCTACTACAACAGCCACAGCAGTAGCCACCACCGCTGCAACAATAGCAGTAGCAGCAACAACAGTTACCGTTGCTATAATAAAAGCAACAGCAATAGCAGCAGCCCAAGCAACAGTAACATCAGCAACAGCGGTCGCAACAACGTCCGTAACAGAAGTAGCAGCAGCAGCTGCAGCAACATCCGCCTCTATAGTAGTTGCATCAAATGTAGCAGCACCCAGACCCCAAAGGCTCTATCGTCGGTCATGATGGCTTGACAGATTTGCTTCCCTTCTTACGCCCGTAGCTCGAAACACTGATACAACAACTAGCGGCACTACAAACACCGAGAAAGTTGTCGTAGTAGCAACTATAGCAAAATAATCGGCAGCCGTAACAGCAGAATTAGCAGCCACGGCAGCAACTATAGTAATAAGGTCTGCAAGCAGCCTTTGTTTTAAATCAATACGCGAGCCTTGTAGTATCTTATGCAACGCAGTACCTGGCACAACAACACATCTAGCGCCAACAGCAGATAGTGATGTCATTCCTAGGCCCCACTCTGGGCATCGGCCGTAAGCCAAAGGACTTCAAAACCCCACTACCGCTGCTTCACTCTGGCGAGTAGTTCCAGAGCTAGGAGCTCAACTTCTGAATCATGGCACAGGGTGAGGGCTTGTGGCCTTACTACGTCCTACTCTTCGACGCCACCCAGGCCGACCAGGTATATGACGCCGGTCGGGCCATGCGTGCCCTCGTCCCGGTGGCCCCTCTAGTTGCACGTCTCGCCCTTGAGCCCTTCCTCGGTGACTTCACCACTGCCAGCCTCCCTGACCTCGCATGCCCTCCCGTCACCTCAGTGGCTGTTGCTAGCAGCAGTGTCCTCCGGAGGTGCCTCCTCGTCCAGCAAGAAGAAACACAGGGGCAAGAAGGGCAAGGGCCCACGGCTGCAGTCTAGCGGATCCGGCGGTGGCAGCCTCATCTGCCATAACTTTGGTCAGTCAAGCCACGGGTGGTACACGTGTCCACTCCCGATAAACGAGGCGCACGTCATTGCCACCATGTGTCGCCAACATGAGTGTCGCCTTGCCACCGCTGCAATGAATGTCATTGCTCCTACTACATCTGCGCTTCCAATGACGACTTCATCATAGTATCATCAGCAGTTGTCTGGCCCACTCCTCCATCACAAGCGCCTTCCTCCTTCCTAGACTACGGTGGCGTCACGCCATAGTCGGTATACTCCGTCGGACCCTCCACTCGCGAGCGTCAGCTGGAGCAGTTCATCGCACTCCAGCTCGGCCTTCCTCGCCCTCCTCCCCAGGGAAGTGCGAGTTGCGCCGTCACTGGTTTACTTGCACTTCCCTGTATGACAGAGTCTGTGTACGACCATGCCCTGTACCTTTGTCCATCCTGTCCTCTGTCGTGCCCTCCCCACTTGCTTTGTTTTGCGATGATGTCACCCGGCTGGATGACTGGCAGCTGCGTTTTGTACCCATGTCCACCACATCTGCGTCCCTTGCTCAACCCCATGTGACCGCTCATGATCCGGTGACACTTCTCCAGTACGCGTCTAAAACCTAGATCATCGACTCTGGGGCCACCCATCACATGACGGCCTCACGGGAGGCCTTCAGTGTCCCTCGCCCCGTTGCCAATGTTATTGGAGTTCGGAAGGGTTCTGGTCAGGTCTTACCCTTTCGTGGCGTCGGTGTTGTTCATTTTCGTGGTCCTTCTGACAATGTCTTTGTGACCGATGTCCTCTTCGTCCCTGGTCTTGAGCTCAGCCTTGTGTCTGTCACCGCACTTGATCGCATGAGCATGGATGTCCTTCACTGCCGTGGTGTCGGCATCGTGTCGTTGCGTCTGTTTGTTCATGTCGTCCTGCATGCCACCGCCCGTGGTAACTTGTGGCACATGCCACGCTTGTGCGCACCTTCCTCCATCTCCAGGATGGTAATCTGCCACCAGATGACGTACCGGTACCACCAGGGTCCGCATCAGGGATCTACGCGAGGATGGACACGGCCGAGTGGTCACAGTAAACTGTACAGGTTGACAGGAACGTCACAAATCACAACAACGGGAAATGTCCTAGATTGTGTTGGTTTTCACGCATGTCTCACAGTACTCTCTTGTGTCCTCCCGACTTGTGCACATGGGCGTGCAGATGACTGGCGGTGAGACCCGACGCTGCTGGAGTGTCGTCTGGTGGAGCCTACGCACGCTGAGGCCTACACGCAGTTTTCTTGAACCTCCTCCTCTCTTCTACGTGCCGAGCTCCATCGGCGGACCTCCTCGGCAGTCGTGCCGCGGGCAGTCTCTATCGCTGCTTTTGCTGTCTACATGCGTCCAGTGCTATGTTTGACTGCACTATTCCATTCGCAGCGCTGTATCATGCATAGGGTCCAAGTGTCATGAGTTTTTGGCACTATTGGTACCGGGGACTAGAGTATACGCCGCCAGGGTTTAGGCGGCTGTAGCTCTTGACTACCATTTTTCTAGCTGATTCTAACTGCATTTGCAGCGTGCGTATTATGACATGGTCCAATTTTCAGGCAGAACGAAAGACGCCCAGGCTTTGGGCTCTCGGCAAAATGAAAGGGCTCACTGGGAAAACTTGTCTGCCTGAAGATAGAGCTATTTTCTGATTGGCTAGTGAACTGAGTAATAAGCTCTACAGAGCTGGGGAAGGCTAGATCTTAGAGGAGTCCCCCATTGTGTCGCATTCTAAGCTGTGAATCATTCATTACCTGTTTGTAGCTGTTGTCTGGCGCTAATTCTAGCGTGCATAGTTCTGAGTAACAAAACCAGAGCTCTCGGACTTTGGCCTTGATACAGCAGACTGAGGGGGTAGTGTAAGCAACGAGCGTGGGTTCCCACACGCTACATCAACAACAATGTTGCCCCAGCCTACTGCGTTAGGTAGTTCCAGCTTGGTATCAAAGCCAGAGCGGAGCAGAAGCAACTAAACATCGGCGTACAGGTCCAGTCAACATGAGCGGTCCCTCGAACGTGTCCGTACAAGGGAAATGCTGCCGGATTTTTTTCTGGCATTGTTGACCCGCATGGTGGCATCTTCAAAACGCTCCGGATGCGAGGGAAATGCTACTGATTTTTTTTTTTGGCAGCATTGACCCCACGACGATGGTAGCGTGGGTGGATACGCGGCCGGCTCGACCAACCAACGCTGTAGTGGTGTCGGCGCATGTGGCAACAACATGAAAGTGACACTACAGGTACTAGCTCGATAGCAGCACTGGCAGCACGCAGCTAGCAACTAGTAGTTGCAGCAACAGTAACTGCTGCAACAGCCACAATAGCAGCCACTTCAGTAGCAGCAAAGCAACAACACCAGCAGCAACAACAGCTACCGTCGCTAAAACTATAGAAGCACCAGTAGCCCTAGTAGTAGCAGCAGCATCTACAACAGTAGAAGCAGCTATTGCCAGCACGACAATAGTAGTGGCACTACGCAGCTAGCAGCTAGTAGCAGCTGTAGCAAGAAGCTGCAACAATAGCACACAGCAGCAGCACCAGCAAACAATAGCAGCAGCAGTAGTGGGCAGCAGCCAAGAGCAGCCAAGAGCAGCCAGCATCAGCAGCCGCAGCAGCGGCCAGCAGCAGCTGCTTGTAGCCCACTGCTTACATCAAGCAGCGAGTAGCGAGCTCGTTGCTCGCAACTCGTAGCAAGCAGCGAGCTTGCAGCTCGTAGTGACGAACGAAGAAGAAAAAAAAAAGCACGCAAAACATTTCCCACCATGCATGTGGCCCTGCTGCAGTTGCAACAGCCACCACAGCTGCTGTAGTAGCTACAGCAGCTACAACACCACGCAGTAGCTTAGGAGCAACAGCAGAAGCTACTACATCAGCACCCGCAGCAGTAGCAATAGCAAATGCAGTAGAAGCAGCACTAGTCGTAGCTTCTGCTACTAGAACAACAGCCGCAATAACACCAGCAGCAGCATTGGCAGTTGCAACAGCAGACCTGCAACAAGAGCAGCAGCAGGGGCAGCAACAGCAGCACCATCAGTTGCAGCAGCTGTAGCAGCAGTAGCTCTACAGCTGACATAGCAGCTACTGTCGCAACACCTCTACAGGTGACATAGCAGCGGCTGCAGCAACAGCCACTGCTGACATCAGCCATCCTTGGCTGACATCACTAATGACATCAGCAACAAAAAAACACAACATCAATAGTAGCAACCATGCAGATGACGTAGCAATAGCTGTTGACGTCAGCCATCCTAGGCTGACGTCATTACTGGCGTCACATTTGATATCAGCAACAAAACAAGAGAAAAAAAAGACGCACCATGGCTGGTAGTGGACAGGGGTCCTCCTCTGGTGGAGGACCCCCGTTCCTATAGCACCTGTGATATTTGTTGTAGCAACAACAGCAGCAGCAGCTGTCGCTGCGGCAAAAACCACAGTAGTAGCAGCAGTAGCAACTGCTGCTACTACTACAGCAGCCGCATTAGTAGCCGTCGCCGTCGCAACAGTAATAGTAGCAACAATAATAGTTACCGTTGGTGCAACAGAAGCAACAGCAACAAGAGTAGCCCAAGCAGCACCAACATCAATAGCAGCGGTCGCAACAACACCCATAGCAAAAGTAAGAGCAGCAGCTATAACAACATCCGCCACTATAGTAGCTGCATCAGACGCAACAGTACCCACACCCCGTAGGCGCTATCGTCGGTCATGATGGCTTGACAGATTCGCTTGTCGTGTTATGCCCGTAACTCAAAATGCTGACACAACAACTAACGGCACTACAAACGCCGAGACAGCTGTTGTAGTAGCAACTGTAGCAAGAGAATCAGAAGTCGTAGCAGCAGAATCACCGGCCACGGCGGCATCTACAGTAACAAGGTCTGCAAGCAACCTTTGTTCTACCTCGATACGCGAGCCCTGCAGTATCTTATGCCACGCACTACCTGGCACAGTAACACACCCAGCGCCAACAGCACACAGTGACGTCATTCCTAGGCGCCACTCTGGGTGCCAGCCGTAAGCCAAAGGACTTCGAAACCCCACCGCCGCCGCTTCAGTCTGGCGAGCAGTTCCAGAGCTGGGAGCTCCACTTCCGAATCATGGCACAGGGCGAGGGCCTGTGGCCCTACTACGTCCTACTGTTTGATGCCACCCAGGCCGGCCAGGTATATGACGCCGGTCGCGTCGTGCGTGCCCTCTTCCCCGTCGCCCCTCCAGTTCCACGTCTCGCCCTCGAGCCCTTCCTTGGTGACTTCACCATTGCCAGCCTCACTGACCTTGCAACTGCATGGCACATACTCACGTGCCCTCATCGCCTCTCCAGCAAGGCCGAGACCAGTCGCCTCTTGCAGGAGTTCAACTCCCTCCGCATGGGGGAGACAAAAACAATCACCTCCTACTGGCAGTACGCAAAGGACAGCTTAAGCCGCTTCAGAGACGCTGCACCACCCCCTCTCTCCGTGCTTCTGACAATCAAGCACTGTGCCACCGACGTCTTCATTCACTACTCCCTGGAGGTTCTCATCGCGATGGCCACCCAAGGTACCCTCCTGCCCTGGGTATACAAGCTCTCCCTCCGCATCGAGGCGGCTCGTCAGGAGTCACGTATCCAACGAACAGAGTCCCTCGCATCTCCTCCCGTCACCTCAGTGGCTGTTGCTAACAACACCATCCTCCGGAGGTGCCTCCTCGTCCGGCAAGAAGAAACGCAGGGGCAAGAAGGGCAAGGGCCCACAGCTGCAGTCTAACGGATCCAGCGGTGGCAGCCTTATCTATCATATCTCTGGTCAGTCAAGCCACGGGTGGTACACGTGTCCACTCCCGACAAACGCATTGCCACCATGCATCGCCAACATGAGTGTCGCCTTGCCACCGCTGCCATGAATGTCATTGCTCCTACTACATATGCGCTTCCTCCGATGACTTCATCGCAATATCATCAGCAGTCGTCCATGCCCGCTCCTCCGTCACAGGCGCCTTCCTCCTTCCTAGACTCTAGTGGCGTCCCGCCGTAGTCGGTGTACTTCGTCAGACCCTCCACCCGCGAGCGTCAGCTGGAGCAGTTCATCACACTCTAGCTCGACCTCCCTCACCCTCCTCCCCAGGGAAGTGCAAATTGCGTCGGCACTGGTTCACCTGCACTTCCCTGTATGACAGAGTGTGTGTACGATCGTGCCCTGTACCTTCGTCCGCCCTGTCCTCTGTCGTGCCCTCCCTACTTGCTTTGTTTTGCGATGATGTCACCCGGCTGGATGACTGGCAGCTCCGATTTGAACCCACATCCACTGAATCTGCGTCCCTTGCTCACCCCCATGTGACCGCTCATGATCTGGTGACACTTGTCCAGTACGCGTCAAAGACCTAGATCATCGACTCCGGGGCCACCCATCACATGTCCGCCTCACGCGAGGCCTTAAGTGTCCCTGGCCCGTTGCCAATATTACTAGAGTTCGGAAGGGTTCTGGTCAAGTCTTACCCATTCGTGGCATCAGTGTTGTTCGTTTCCGTGGTCCTGCTGTCGATGTCTTTGTGACCGACATCCTCTTCGTCCCTGGTCTTAAGCTCAGCCTTGTGTCGGTTACCGCACTTGACCGCATGAGCATGGATGTCCTTCACTCCCGTGGTGTCGGCACTGTGTCGTTGCGTCTGTCTGGTCATGTCGTCCTGCATACCACCACTCGTGGTAACTTGTGGCACATGCCGCGCTTATGCGCACCTCCCTCCATCTCCTCGCCAGATACCGACACTGGCCATGTGTTTGTCACAAGTTTGCTCTCTCCGCAGCGTACACGTCCCCTTCACGCTGCCTTTGCCATGTCCACTCTGCTGCTGTCGTCAGCATGCTTTGCTCGCAACCAGCCAAGGGTCCTGATCCAGACCCGTTTCCTATATCGTGTCCCACTGAGTCCATTGACTGTGCTAACGGGAAGATGCACCATTCTACCTATCCCTTGTTTGCCTCTCGTGCGTCCGGACCCTTGGACTTGGTCCATTCTAATGTCATGGGTCTCCTTCCAACAGAGTCCATAAGGGAGCACGGACGCTATGTCCTGACCCTCACCGATGACCATTCCCGCTACCGGTGGGTCTTCTGTCTTCGACANGGTCCTGATCCAGACCCGTTTCCTATATCGTGTCCCACTGAGTCCATTGACTGTGCTAACGGGAAGATGCACCATTCTACCTATCCCTTGTTTGCCTCTCGTGCGTCCGGACCCTTGGACTTGGTCCATTCTAATGTCATGGGTCTCCTTCCAACAGAGTCCATAAGGGAGCACGGACGCTATGTCCTGACCCTCACCGATGACCATTCCCGCTACCGGTGGGTCTTCTGTCTTCGACAGAAGAGCGATGTCCCCCCCACCATTTGGGACTGGTTTGTCCGTGCTGAGCGCGAATGTGGTCTCCCTCTCTGCCGCTTCCGCTCTGATCGCGATGGTGAGTTCATGGGGTAGACCACACTCTTCCTCGCTTCCCGAGGCATTCATCACGAGACATCGGCGCCGTACACGCTAGCCCATAACGGTATCTCCGAGCGGTGGAACCGCACCATGGCCGGCGCCATCCACACAATGCGGGTCGAGTCTGGTCTCTCAGATGGCTTCTACTTCAAAGCCATGACCTACATGACGTGGATCTGGAACTGGATTCCTCACGGACTCCTTCCCTACCAGTCCACACCATTCCAACACTTGTGCGGTAAGCGCGCCGACCTTCGCCCGGCTCGTGTCTGGGATTGCGTGGCCATCGTGTGGTTGCCTGCCCCACACCAAGGCAACAAGCTCGAGCCTCGCGGACGACCCTGTACCTTCCTCGATGTTTTGCGGCAAAAGCATGGCGCTTCTGGGATCTTTCCCGGCACTGCATAGTCGAGTCTCGGGATGCCCTCTTCTTTGAGGACCTATTTCCATGCAACCTCATTCACTCCAGCGTGTTGATGTTCCTCCCGTCGCGTGAGGGAGTGGTGGGTCCGTCCTCCGTCCAACCGCGCCCGGGCATCCCATCTTCTGCGACCGCTGGTCCTCTCGGGCGGGCTGCCCCGCCCTTATCTGCCAGCCCCTCAGGGTCGGCTGCCCCATCCGTGTCCGCAAACCCCTCTGGGTCGTCTGCCCTGCCCTTGTCCATCAGCCCCTCAGGGCCGGCTGCCCCATTCGTGTCCGCCAGCCCCTCCAAGCCTGCTGCCCCATCCGTGTCCGCCAGCCCCTCAGGGTCGGCTTCCCTACCCATGTCCGCCAGCCCCTCCGAGCTGACTGCCCCCTCTGTGTCCGCCGACCCCTCTAGGCCGGCTGCCCCGTCCGTGTTCTCCAACCCCTCAAGGCTGGCTGCCCCGTCCGCGTCCGCCAGCCCCTCTAGGCCGACTGCCCCGTCCGTGTCCGCCAGCCCCTTCGGGCCGGTTGCCCCCTCCATGTCTGCCAACCCCTCTGGGTCGGCTTCCCCGCCCGTGTCCGCCAGCCCTTCAAGGCCGGCTGCCTCGTCCGTGTCTGCCGCCTCCTTCGGGCTGGCCGCCCCGTCAGTGTCAGCTCGTTACACACGTGGTCTGGGAGGGAGCCTCCACCTAGGCCGACATTGAGGACTCAGGCTGCCTCCTCGCTCCCTCTCGTGCCACGACCCCATGTCACCCCACGAGGCTCCATGCCTCCTGGCAGACCCACTTCCACAGTCGTGAGTGGGAACCCTATAACCAAGGCACTGGGCTTGGCGACTTTGTGAGTCATCACTGACCTATATCCGAGGTCGGCTTTGGGCTATGCCCTGCTCCATTAGGAGCACTGACGTGTTGTCACAGCTACACTACCGCACATGCCACCTAGGGCACGAGACGCATTCGCCCTCACTGCTTGCCCCATCGAGCGGCCTTTGGACCTATCCATCCTACGTGAGGCCCGGGCATCTCCCGAGGTCGCACACTAGGAAGCTCCATGCGCCGAGGAGCTTGCCGCCATTCCGCAACATTGGGTCAAGGAGCTTGTCGACCTTCCCCCCGGTCGAAAGGCCATTGGTACCAAGTGGGTCCTCTGGAAAAATTGGAAGCCAGACGGGTCACTGGACAAGTACAAGGCCGGTCTTACGGCCAAGGGGTTTGCTCAGGTACCCGGGGTAGCCTATGACCAGATCTTCGCCCCAGTAGGTCGTTTCTTGACTAGCTGAGCATTGTTTAGTGTGGTTACCCAGCACGGATGGGAGCTGCATGAGATGGATGTGAGCAACACCTTTCTCCATGGCTCTCTGGAAGGCGAAGAGCTCTACATGGTGCAGCCCCCAGGCTTCGATGATGGCTCCGGAAAGGTCTGGAAGCTGCAGAAGGCCCTTTACGACCTGAAGCAGTCACCGCGCTGCTCGAACTAGAAGATCAAGCACACGCTTCTCAGCAGCGGCCTCGTCCGCAGCTCTGCCGACCCCGTACTATTCATCAATCCGCGAGGCCAACCCTTCGTCGTTGTCGTGGTCTATGTAGACGACCTGCTCATCGCGTCGACAGAGGCAGCTGCCATCCAGCGGATCAAGGACCTGCTACATGCTGCCTACCGAATGAAGGACCTCGGGCCAACACGAGTCTTTCTACGCATGGAGCTTGAGCATGATCGCTCCATGGGCATCTTGCACGTCCATCAGGCCGCCTACGTCATGACCCTGTTCGGGCGCTTGGCTAAGGACCTGCCCCTTGTGCCGAGAGCATCCTCACCCACGTCATCCGATGGTCAAGCGATGCTCAAGAGCTGTGACCCAGCCTTGGTGG
>SZWC01019446.1:31339-35493 GCA_023375785.1 Penium margaritaceum | reverse complement strand
ACGTGCCGCGTCCCCTGAAGGTAGCGCATGATGCGCTTCACGGCCTGCCAGTGAAGTGGACCGGGATTGGCCACAAACCGGCTCACCTGCCCAACAGCATGGGCTATATCTGGTCGGGTGGCGACCATGGCATACATCAGACTGCCCACTGCAGACTGATATGGGATGCCCAGCATATCAGTTTTCTCCGCTTTGTTGGATGGGGACATGGAGGTGGAGAGTTTGCACTCCGAGCTCATGGGTGTGCTGGCAGGTTTGCAATCTGCCATGTCGTATCGTTTGAGGATGGAGTCGATGTATTTTTTCTGGTTGAGGCTGATGGTACCTGCTGCTCTGTCGCGCTTGATTGCAATTCCGAGATAGAAGTCAAGAGGACCCATGTCCTTCATCTTGAATCTGCTACTCAGCTGCCCCTTGAGATCGTCTAGCAGCTGCGTTGAAGAGGAGCATAGAATCAGGTCATCAACGTACAAGGCGACCAACATAGTCCCTTTGTCACTCTCATGCACGTACATGCTAGGGTCATTGTCGCAGTGCATGAAGGACTCTTTGGCCATGAAGGTGTCCATCTCCTGGTACCAAAGTCTTGGCGCTTGTTTTAGTCCATAGAGTGCCTTCACCAATCTACACACCTTGTCCTGAGGAGCATCAACCCCCTCCGGAACCTCCATCAATACCTCCTTGTCAAGTTTGCCGTAAAGGAAGGCTGTCTTGACATCCATCTGGTGGACCTCCATGTTCTCGGCAGCAGCAATGGCGAGCATTGACCGGATGGAGGCAAACGTCACAACTGGGGCAAAGGTCTCATCGTACTCGGCGCCAGGCCGTTGGGAGAACCCCTTTGCTACCACCCGTGCCTTGTACTTGTCTATCTTGCCATCTTGTTTCTTTTTTACTTTCAGCACCCACTTGGACCCGACAACGTGAGCCCCGGAAGGTCTGTCCACTAGCACCCAGGTCCCATTCTCTTCAATGGAGCTGAGTTCACTGCGAATTGCTTCGTCCCACTCTGCTTTGTCAGGCCGAGTGAGTGCCTCTGCGACAGACGTTGGCTCCTCTTGAACCAAAAATGAATAGTTGAAGCCTGTCCATTCACCCCTATCTGCGTCGTAATGCTGCCGAGGTACTTTGAGGCGTGAACTGCTCCTTGAACCTGCTGGCTGGCGCTGTTGATGTAGAGGCTGGAGGTCTGGTTCGTCGTTGATGATGGGAGAGGCATCATCCTCATGTTCCGGAGGATCGGATACGTCGGAATCAGAGTCTGATTCNAAGATCAAGAGGTGCGAGAGCACGCGTTCCATTGCGCTTGAAGGGTTTCTTTTTCGCCTTGCCTTGAAGGCATGGCTCACACATGATATCCGCTCCCTCCACCTCATCACCTAGCTCCATCCCACGCACTAGCTCCTGCTTTCCCATGAGCTCCAATGTGCGATGAGCCACGTGTCCAAAGCGCCTGTGCCACAGGTTCTTGGAGGATATGCACAGGTTAGAACTAACAGTCCCGGTGGCTGCATTTGCCTGCGGTTTTGTTGCCGAATAATCTGCTTCCATTGCTTCTGCTGCTCCAACATGTCCTTCCTGATCTGAGTCTGCATCGCTGCTGTCCTCATCATCACTCTCGGCCAAAGATTCAGCCGTTGAAGTTGTCGTTTTGGTCTGCAAGACGTAGAGTCCATCAATGCGAGGAACGTGTGCGACAACCTTCTTGGAAGAGTAGGAAATGTTGATGTCCTTGGTGGGAATTATCACCGCTTCCTTCTCTGTAAAGACCACTGTCATGCCATGGTCTGTTATCTTAGAGACGGAGAGCAGGTTGGCTGTGAAGGAGGGCAAGTAGACCACTCCCTCTAGCTTGAGGTCGGAAACTCCACCGTTGACACCCACTGTGACCAGCTTGTCACCAATCCCCTCAGCTGCCTCAACCTTGCCGTTGGCGACTCTGAAGTNGAAGCCTGTCCATTCACCCCTATCTGCGTCGTAATGCTGCCGAGGTACTTTGAGGCGTGAACTGCTCCTTGAACCTGCTGGCTGGCGCTGTTGATGTAGAGGCTGGAGGTCTGGTTCGTCGTTGATGATGGGAGAGGCATCATCCTCATGTTCCGGAGGATCGGATACGTCGGAATCAGAGTCTGATTCCTCCGAGTCATCTTCACGAGCTCCTCTCCCTCTTGCAGCACCTATCGCATACCATTGTGCTGGTGCTTCGTCTCCCTCTTCAAGGAGAGTGAGCCACTCTCCCTGTTCTGGAGCGTTCTCGAGTTCGAGATGCTCTCCCTTACTCAGAGACACTTCGTGGAAATCCACGTCTTTGCTGCGGATGACCTTCTTGGCTCCTTGGTCCCACAGTCGATAGGCTTTGTGGGCGGTGTCGTAACCGATGAAAATACACTTTTGTACCCTTGCATCGAGCTTTCTAGGGCCCTCACCAGCCTGGACCTTGGCAAACCCGGTGCAACCGAACACCTTGAGATGGGAGGCGTCCGGCTTCCTGCCTGACCATGCTTCTTGAGGCGTCTTCAACTGCTGTGTCTGCTTCTTCTTGCCTCTCCTTCGCAGAGCTGCTGTAGGTGTGAGGTTCACAAGGTATGTAGCCGTACGTGCTGCTTCAGCCCAGAATCTAGGAGGAAGCTTAGCGTCAAAGAGCATGCACCTTGTCATGCCTAGGAGCGTCTGGTTCATCCTCTCTGCTACGCCATTGCTTTGAGGTGAGTAGGGCGTAGTTTTCTGGTGTCCAATGCCCTGTGTCTTGAGCCACTCCCTGCAAGCTTTGTACTCTCCCCCATTGTCTGTCCTGAATGCCTTCACCTTCTTTCCACTCTGTCGCTCAACCATAGCGACAAAGGCCTGTAGATTCTCCTTCACCTCACTTTTCTTTTTGAGAAAGTATATCCAGACTTTGCGGCTATTGTCGTCGATGCATGTGAGGAAATATCGGCTGCCTCCATTTGATGGTATGCGAAAGGGACCACATACGTCAGAGTGGACAAGATCAAGAGGTGCGAGAGCACGCGTTCCATTGCGCTTGAAGGGTTTCTTTTTCGCCTTGCCTTGAAGGCATGGCTCACACATGATNGGTATTGCGGAAGGTGCCGCTGCTCCGTGAGGCAAAGGCAGCCATGTTTGCTTCACTACTGCTACGACGCATGGCTTCATTCCGCACATACTCAGAGACGGTGGTGTAGGAAACTAGATCTTCAGTCCACCCTCCAATCACTGTTATCATGGGGCCCCAACTTTCCGGCAGTGTCATAAAAAAGATCATGGCCTGCATGTCGGATTTCAGGTCCCACCCCACTCCGGTGGCTTGTTGCAAGAGCGTCTCAAACTTCTGCATGAAGGCGGAGACATCCTCCCCTTCACCAAGCCTCATGCTGATGAGGTTTTGTAGAATGAAGAGACGGTTGGCAAGTGAGGAGGACTGAAACACCTTGCCGAGTTTGGCGTATGCCGCGGCTGCCACTGTACAACCGCTGATGTGCGAAAGGACTGAGGGTTGTATGGAGGACACAAGAATGGCGAGAGCCTTCTTGTTGAGCTTGACCCATGCCACAAGGTCAGCACCCTCCTCCTTTGGTGCTGGGATACTTCCGTCAAAATATCCTAGCTGATCTCTGTCATCCATGATGATCTCAAACTGCCACTTCCGGAGTGGAAACCCCTCTCCATCAAACTTGAGGATGGGCAAATGATTCCCTGGTTCCCCTGTCCTTGCCATCCCCACAACTACAACTGCTTCAGCTGCTGCACCTATTTTTTATGCCAATGAACCTGTGTTTGAGGCCGTTGTAGGCTGTTGGTCAGAAGAGGAAACTGCTTCCCCTGTTACTGTTGGCCGTTGCAAGCAGATGTAGGCTGATGTGGGCTGATGTCAGCTCCCAAGGTAGAAAGGTGCAGATGTGTTGCATTCCCCTCCTGCTGATGTTGCCCTGCAAACAGAGAAGTTGGGTGAGAGCGAAGGCGCTCTCACTGCTTGTGACCTTAGCGGTTGCATGCGTGAAAACTTCCCTAACCAGAGGAGTGGGCCCATAACCCTTTGTTACCTACTGAGCTAACCACCTCTGGCAGAGAAGCCGCAAAACCGAAAAGCTCACAAAGGTTTTTAGGCATTCTTCCTTTGTTGACATGTGTCATGCACCCCAAACTTAATCAGGCAT
>SZWC01019446.1:16339-26339 GCA_023375785.1 Penium margaritaceum | reverse complement strand
GACTCGCATGTGCCACCAAGACAGTGGCACCGGAGCCGAAGGATGCACCACCGGCGACCGTTGCAGCCGCCACATCAACGAAGGACACTGATGCTGAGCTGTGGCACCGGTATTTGGGCCACGCGGCCAACAGCATGCTGCAAAAGATGCAAGAGCAAGAGTTAGTCCGTGGAATTGAAGAGTGCACCATGAAGCATGGCGAAGGGTGTACATTGTGTGAACCATACCTCCAAGCGAAGGCAAAGAAGAAGACGTTTTGGAGAGGAGGTTAATGAGCCGAGCACGTCTCGGAACTGATACACAGTGACGTGTGTGGATCCTTCCGCACACCGTCTAATGGAGGAAGCAAGTACTTCCTGACCTTCATTGATGACCAAAGGCGCAAGTTGTGGATCTACTTCCTTAAAACAAAGGGAGAGGTCAAAGAGAAGCTCCTCAAGTACGTCGCCATGGTGGAGCAGCAAACGTCAAAGAAGGTGAAGGCGCTCTGAAGTGACAATGGGGGTGAGTACGAGGCATGCAAGCCTTGGCTCAAGCATCATGGCATCCGCCAGGAGCAAACCACCCGTTACAACCCCCAAAGCAACGGTGTTGCCGAGAGGATGAACCGGACCCTACTGAGCATGGTGCAAAGCATGCTCTTTGAAGCCAAGCTCCCACCTCGCTTTTGGGCTGAAGCAGCAACAACGGCTTGTTACCTCTTGAACCTCACACCAGCAATCGCCTTGCGGAAGCGTGGAAAGGAGCAGGACAAGCAGCCGAAGACCCCACAGGAAGCATGGTCGGGAAATAGACCCAACGCATCTCATCTGAAGGTGTTCAGGGTCAACTGCTTGGGTGAAGATCCAGTCGGGAGAAGGTGGAGGCAAGCTTGACGCACGCTACAAGAAATGCATCATGGTTGGGTACGACACGTCACACAAAGCCTATCGGCTTTGGGACCAGGCAGCAGGCAAGCTCGTGAGGAGCCGCGACATCGTGTTTGACAAACTCACCCTTGCAAACGGAGAGCTGCTGGACTTCACCCTCACTCCTAAACCGGGAGAGTGGATAGTGTTGCTTTAGTCCAGAGACCAAGCACCCGACAACTGGCTCGCCTTGCCAGCAGGTGGTGGGAATTGGAGAGTGGCTGCGGAGGATAATGCAGCATCTCACATGGACCCGGATACCAAGACGTCCGAGGCTTCCAAGTCTGACTTGGAATCTGACGACTCTTCTGACGATGACGATGACGACAAACCACCATCTGTGGAAGCATTAGCACCAAAACAAGAAGCGACACCACTACCCCGGCGCAGTTTGCAACCAAAGAGAGCACCTTTGTGGTATGAGGATGATTGGACCGGCCTTAGCTGGTCGTGCATGTTCGCCTAAGGGTGAGTGTGCACCCTGGAGGGTCCCTAGAAGTGGCTGGTTCACACCACCAACTGTCTTTTGAGAGACTGAAACTGTGGAGGCAACTGGTTCCAAGGATGGCAGAAAACTGGACAGAGATTGAGGCAATAGTTTTGGCCTCAATTGACTGAGAATGTACACTTTATCAAGGCCCACAAGCAGTGGCATTTTACAGCCACTGATCTATGCTTTCCAGAACACCAAAGCATGCCAGATTTGGAGCTTCCTAGCAGATTCTATGGCTTCTAGAGTGCTCCTTGGTAGGCTGTCCTTCTCCCATTTAGAAAGGCATCCCTTCCCTCCTCTAGAAGCTTCTGCCCCTTCCTACATTCCTCAACTTGCTTCTAATAGGATGGAAGGTATCCAGAAGACCTAGACACCTCTAGGTACCTTGTGAGACAAGTCACCCCTTCTAGAAGGTGTGCCACCTTCTTGGACCCTCACCTGGCCTTCTAGAAACTTAAAGAGGAACTCTAGAGGTTGAGCTAGCTTCCTAGCATCTATTTTCCACCTCCCTTGAGGCAGGGCAGAATTTCATCTTGTGGGACTTGAACGCGGGCCCCTGCTCTAGAGGTGGACACCATTAACCACTAAGCCACTAAGGCTTGTCTTTTTGGTGTTCCTTTTTGGGGTCACTCCTGCCATGGTGAGGAGCATCATTCCAACAATCTCCCCCTTGCGCGTCACCCATGGCAGTTGTCCATGCTCAGCCTGCAACTCAAGAGGCTTGGGAAAGCCCAAGCTCCATACAAGTAGCATCATGCCTGTCCTTGGGTTGCGCCTTTGTCATGGCATCAGCAAGCATCCGCTTTGTGTCGCAGTGCACAAGCACCACATCACCCTTTGCAACGAGGTCTCGTGCAAAGTGATGCTGGATCTCTATGTGCTTGGTCCTCCGATGTAGCACAGGGTTCTTCGTTAGGCTGATGGCACTCATGTTGTCAACATTGAGTGCCGTTGGCTTCTTTTGTGGCACTCCAATCTCCTTGAGCAATCGCCGCAGCCATAGTGCCTCCTTTGCGGCTTGCGCGAGCGTAATATACTCCATCTCAGTGCTGGATAGAGCCACACTGTCCTGCTTCTGGCTTGTCCAAGACACCGCTGCACCACCAAGCACAAAAACATAGCCTGATGTTGACTTGCGATCATCAACATAACGTGCCTAGTCAGAATCAGAGTAGCCAACCAACTCGAGGGAGTCAGTCCGCGCTCCCCCTCCAAACACAAGTCGCGAATGTGTCGTTGCCTTCAGGTAGCGGAGGATTCTCTTCACCGCTTGCCAATGTAGCGACCCCGGATCAGCAACATAGCGGCTCACTTGTCCTTCAGCAAAGGCAAGGTCAGGCCGCGTCGCCACCATGGCATACATTATGCTGCCAACTGCGGACGGGTACAGTACTCCAGCCATCTCCGCCTTCTCGTCCTCGTTGCTTGGGCCCATGCTCAAGCTCAGCTCACATGTCATTGTCATAGGTGTGCCGATCGGGTTGCACTCCTCCATGTTGTAGCGGCGGAGCACCTCCTGCACATATTTCTCTTGATCCATCTCCAGCGTGCGTGCTTTGCTGTCCCTCTTGATGGCAATGCCAAGGTAGTACTCAAGCTCGCCCATGTCTGTCATCTTGAACCGGCCGCCAAGCTGTTGCTTCAGGCTCTTGAGCTCCCCCTCATCCGAAGACACAAGGATGAGGTCATCCATGTAGAGGATGACAATTTGGTGGATTCCTGGCTGATTACGCACGTACACACTGTGATCGGCCTCGCAGCGCCTGAAGCCAAGCTCACCCATGAAACTGTCCATCTTGAAGTACCACATGAGCGGAGCTTGCTTCAGTCCATAGAGCGCCCTGCAAAGCTGGCACACCTTCCCTTGCGGTGCATCCACCCCCTCTGGCACCTCCATGTAGACTTCCTTGTCCAGGTCGACATTGAGGAACGCGGTTTTCACGTCCATTTGGTGGATTTCGTAGTCGCGTGCCGCTGCCACCGAGAGGATAGTACGGATGGAGGAAAACTTGGCAACTGGTGCAAAGGTCTCGTCGTAGTGCTCCCCTCTTCTCTGGGCATATCCTTTTGCCATCAGCCGCGCCTTGTACTGATCCACCTTACCCTCCTTTGTAAGCTTCTTCCGGAAGATCCACTTGGAGCCGATGATTTTCTCGCCATCCGGCCGGTCAACCAGCTCCCAAGTGCCGTTCTCCTCGTGGGAGGCAAGCTCAGATTTTATTTCTCCCTCCCACTCAGCCCCATCCTTCCGCTGTAGTGCCTCCTTTACAGATTGAGGCTCCTCTTGTGTGAAGAAGGCTTGTGCAAACCCAGTCCAGATGCCCTTGTCAGTTTCGTACCTGTTTGTCCTTCATCGCACATGGTTGCTCGTGCGGGGCTCTTGAGGTGGTTGTTGTTGTTGCTGTCCCCTTTCGGCGCCATCCTCTCCAAGCGCCTGCTCCACCTCTCTTGGAGACCTTGGAGACATCTGTTGACACCCCACCTCCACGTCCATCTCCGGTGCTTCGGATTCCTCATCCAAACTCGCTGGAATAAAGTCTACCGCTCGCCCATCCCTCAGGCGATGCTCTCTGGTTGGTGGTGATGCGAGGATGTCACCCTCGTTCACGTCCTCTGGCATCTCCCCCTCAAGGAGTGGCATCCACTCCCCCCTCTTGGAGAGACCTGCCTCCTTGTATGTCCAACGGCTTTTCTCGTCGAACATGATGTTGCGACTCCGCACAATCTGCTGCCTCCTTGGGTCAAAGAGCCGATACACCTTGCTTCCGCTCTCATATCCAAGGAAATTACACCGGCGGGTACACGGCTCCAGCTTGCTCCGTCCCTCACGTGCTTGCACCATTGCATGTACAACACAACCAAACGTGCGGAGGTGACCCACTGCCGGCTTCCTCCCTTTCCACACTTCTTGTGGCATCTTCCACGCATTGCTCTCCTTGTCCTTCAGCGGTTCGCCGGTATGAGTTTCATGATGTACACTCCTGTCCTTGCCGCCTCCGCCCAATACCATTGTGTAAGGCAGGCGTTGCTCAACATGGATTGCACCATATCAAGGATTATGCAAATGGCTCTCTCTGCGATGCCATTCTGTTGTGGGGAGTGTGGAGTTGTTTTCTGCCACTCAATCCCCTTGCTCTTCATCCACCCAAGGCACCTCGCATATTCATCGCCGTTGTCACTCCGGAATGCCTTCACCTTCAACTCTGTTTGCCGCTCCACATCAGCCACAAACTCTTGCATGCACGCAAGGACCTCACTCTTCAGCTTCATTGGGTAGAGGTAGAGTTTCTGGCTGTGGTCATCGATGAAGGTGAGGAAGTAGCGAGCTCCGCCGATGGAGCTCTCAAGCGGTCTACACACATCTGTGTGTACCACGGCCAGTTTTACCGATGCACACGTCCCCTTGCCGACAAACGGCTGCTGAGTTGATTTGCCAATGATGCATGGCTCACACACAGTCTCCTTCGTTCCATCAAGGCCGCTGATTTGGAGACCCCGCACCACTTCCCTCTTAGCCATCTCCTTCACTGTTGATGGAAAAACGTGGCGGAGTCGGCGGTGCCATAGGTCCAAGTCTCTTCCGTCCTTCGTTGCAAGATTGGCGGCGTTGGACCCCACCTGGCTGCTGAGGTTCTTCGCGCGTAGCAGGTACAAGTCCTCCTCCCTCTTGGCACGCGCAATCACCTCTCCTTTGCCCTCTTTGCGGATGACGGCCTCCTTCTTTGTGAAGAGCACCTCAAGTCCCTTGTCGGTAAGACGGCTGACGGAGAGCAGGTTTGCCCCAAAGCTAGGCATATGCAGCACATCGTAGATTGTGCTCGTGACAGGTTTTGCCATCCACAATTGACTCAATGCGGACGTTACCCTCACCGGCGGCCACCTCTGTTTTTCCATTGGCCACCGTCATGTGTCTCTCCGAGGCGCCGTAGGTGACAAATGCCGCCTTGTTGCATTACGTGTGGTGGTCTGATTGGGAATCAATAACGGCAACTCCCGGATCCTTCAAGTTGGTGGAGTTGTATGTCATAAGGGCGTGCTCACCCTTCTTCCCGCCTCGCTGTGACCGATCTGTTTTCTTCTTGGGACAGTTGCGCGCATAGTGGCCCATCTTGTCGAAGTTGAAGCACTCCCCCTTCTTGTCACCCTTATTGGTGCCCTGTTTGGCACCCTTCCACTTGTCGCCTTGGCCTCCACTTTGAGGATGAACCGTGTAAGCTGAACTTGATGCCGCTGCACTCTCTCGACCACCACGTCGCATCCACTCATTACGCACGTACTCAGCAACCTTTGGGTACTTTAGCTCATCGAAAGGCCAGCCACCAAGGACTGTGATCATGGGACTCCAACTTTCCGGCAAGGCCAGAAGGAGGATCATAGCTTGCAATTCAGAGTCGAACTCCCAACCCGTGGCCACGCACTCCGCTGCGAGGGACTCAATCTGCTGCATGATCTCCAGGATGTTGTCGCCTTCGTTGGCTCGGAGGGTGACGAGCCGTTTGAAGATGAAGAGCTAATTGGCAAGGTTGCTTGACTGGTAGATGGAGCAGCATTTTGACCATGCGTCCACAGCCAGGGTGCATCCTTGGATGTGCCCAAGTTGTGGTGGGCATAACGTGGACACAAGGAGTACCAATGCCTTTTTGTTGCGCTTCTTGTTTACCTCCTTCACCTCAGCCGTTGCAGTCTCCGGTGGAGCAGTCTCACCACCTTTTACGAGCTCAAGTAGTCCCTTGTCGTCGAGGAAGAACTCAAACTGCCACCTCCACAAGGCAAAGCCTGTCTCATCAAACTTAAGGACAGCGCGGCTGCTCTCTTGCTTACTGGTTTCCCTCTTGCTCGCTGGTTGCCATGTCTTACTATTGGAAGCGTGAAATCAAGCTGGCTTTAAATCCCTTAGAGGCGTGGGTCCATAACCCTTTGTTGGCCTGAGGGTGAGTGTGCACCCTGGAGGGTCCCTAGCAGTGGCTTGTTCACACCACCAACTGTTTTTGGAGAGACTGAAACTGTGGAGGCAACTGGTTCCAAGGATGGCAGAAAACTGGTCAGAGATTGAGGCAATAGTTTTGACATCAATTGACTGATAATGTACACCTGATCAAGGCCCACAAGCAGTGGCATTTTATAGCCACTGATATAAGCTTTCTAGAACATCAAAGTATACCAGATTTGAAGCTTCCTAGCAGATTCTATGGCTTCTAGAGCGCTCCTTGGTAGGCTGTCCTTTTCCCACCTAGGAAGGCATCCCTTCCCTCCTCTAGAAGCTTCTGCCCCTTCCTACATTCCTCAGCTTGCTTTTAGTAGGAGGGAAGGTATCCAAAAGACCTAGACACCTCTAGATGCCTTGTAGGACAAGTCACCCCTTCTAGAAGGTGTGCCACCTTCTTGGACCCTCACCTGGCCTTCTAGAAACTTAAAGAGGAACTCTAGAGGTTGAGCTAGCTTCCTAGCATCTGTTTTCCACCTCCCTTGAGGCAGGGCAGAATTTCATCTTGTGGGACTTGAATCCGGGCCCGTGCTCTAGAGGTGGACACCATTAACCACTAAGACACTAAGGCTTGTCTTTTTGGTGTTCCTTTTTGGGGTCACTCCTGCCATGGTGAGGAGCATCATTCCAACAGTGCATGGCTCAGGGAGAGCCATCCACAGTGGCAGAGGCCATGATTGGCCTAGATGCGGCCAAGTGGAAGGAGGCAGTGGATAGCGAGCTCACATCCATTGCTTAGAACGGCACGTTGGTGCTGGTGGATAGACCCGACAAGGCCCAAGTGGTGGGATACAAGTGGGTCCTACGAGTGAAGAAGAAGCAAGATGGCAACATCGACAAGTTCAAGGCAAGGGTAGTGGCTAAGGGGTTCTCTCAACGGCCGGGCTCCGAGTACGATGAGACGTTCGCGCCCGTCGTGACCTTTGCCTCCATCCGCTCTCTCCTTGGCATTTCTGCCGCAAAGAACTTGGAGATACACCAGATGGACGTCAGGACAGCTTTCCTTTATGGGAAGCTTGACAAGGAAGTGCTGATGGAGGTGCCCGAAGGAGTCGAAGCTCCCAAGGGCAAGGTGTGCAAGTTGGTGAAAGCGCTCTACGGGCTGAAACAGGCCCCAAGGATGTGGTACAAAGAGATGGACGGTTTTATGACTGGCCTCTCCTTTGCGCATTACTAGAATGACCTGAGCATGTACGTGCGCGATGATGGGAGAGGGCTCATGCTGGCGGCATTGTACATGGATGATCTGATCATCTGCTCGTCTTCGGTTGAGCTGCTGGATGGGCTTAAGTCTGACCTGAGCAAAAGGTTCAAGATGAAGGACATGGGTCCTCTCGACTACTACGTCGGGATTGCCATCCACCGCGACCGAGTAGCAGGCACCATTGAACTCAACCAAACCAAATGCATTGGTGAGGTACTAAAGCACTACCACATGAGAGACTGCAAACCAGTCAGCACCCCAATGACGACTGACACAAAGCTAAACTCCTCCATGTCACCAAGCAACAAAGCAGAACAAAGGGAGATGCAAGATATCCCCTACCTGTCCGCCGTGGGTAGCATCATGTACGCCATGGTTGGGACTCGTCCGGACATCTGCCATGCTGTGGGACAAGTGAGCAGATTCGTGGCTAACCCTGGGCCACAACATTGGCAGGCAGTCAAGCGCATCTTGCGCTACCTGCAAAAGACACGTCACATGGGTCTCGTCCTTGGAGGCCAAGAAGGAACGGACCCCCTTCGTCTGAAGTGCTACACCGACACTGACTGGGGAGGACATCTTGACGACAGGAAATCCACCTCAAGATACGTGTGCATCTTGAATGGCGCTGCCATCTCATGGGCCAGCAGGAAGCAGGATTGTGTTTCCGTGTCCACGGCTGAGGCAGAGTACGTTGCTTTGTCTGAGGTGTGCAAGGAGACTCAATGGCTCCGCAGCCTGCTTGGCAAAATGACAGTGCCACAGAAGGATACCACGATCATACACATGGNCTGGGCCACAACATTGGCAGGCAGTCAAGCGCATCTTGCGCTACCTGCAAAAGACACGTCACATGGGTCTCGTCCTTGGAGGCCAAGAAGGAACGGACCCCCTTCGTCTGAAGTGCTACACCGACACTGACTGGGGAGGACATCTTGACGACAGGAAATCCACCTCAAGATACGTGTGCATCTTGAATGGCGCTGCCATCTCATGGGCCAGCAGGAAGCAGGATTGTGTTTCCGTGTCCACGGCTGAGGCAGAGTACGTTGCTTTGTCTGAGGTGTGCAAGGAGACTCAATGGCTCCGCAGCCTGCTTGGCAAAATGACAGTGCCACAGAAGGATACCACGATCATACACATGGAGAACATGAGCGCCATCTTGATGGCTGAAGACAAGATCATCTCACGACGAACGAAGCACATCGACATACGTTACCACTACTCACGTGACCTGGTCATGAAGAACGTGGTGGACTTGCAGCACTGCGGAACAAAGAGCATGCTTGCTGACTGCATGACTAAGCCATTGGAGAGTGACTTGCATTATGCAGGCATTTGTGGATTTGGCATGAGGAGTGCGGCAAAGGAAGGGTGAGCTCCAAGGCATTGATGGAGCCGAGCAAGGGACAGATCGACAGAGGTGCAAGGGAGAGTATGCACCTTGTCCACTGCCTAGCTGGCTAGCTACACATACAGACAAGGCATGCACTGCTCTAGGGAGTATGTCCCCTTGGTCTGTTCTGAGATGGACCAAGAATGCACTGGCCATAATGGGTATGTCCCCTGTGGCTCATCATAGGACCCATACCTTTTTGGCTTGATTGATTAGGCACCTGAGTCTCAAACCAGAGGTCGCGCGTTCAAACCCCACAACGGCCGCAATTTTCTTTGTGGCCAAAACTGGGATAGGAAGCTTCTAGGAAGCTTACTAGAGCCTGCCTTGAGGATGGCACTGGGCGGTCTAAGGACACGCCAAGAAGGAATGTAGGATGAGGTTGGCTCTAGTGGAGCCACTACAAGCAGAAGCTTAAGCAAAGTTCTGCTAATACAAAAGCATGTACCTTGCATGCATCCATTTACAGTTCTTGCCTTTGAGACTCCTCACAGAGTGTCCAACCAAAGGTAGACACTAAAGACCAACATGAAGACTTTGTGAGGTTGCAAACCAAACAAACCTAAAGTGTGGATCCCTCGTTTGAGGGTGGTATGTTTTCTTGGTTGCAATCCCAAGAGCGGTTGGCGGCCTCCCATGTCGGGACCCGTTTTCTAGACCATTGCTATCCGGCGCATTGACATCACACACTCTCTCTCTCTCTCTGTCTCTCTCTCTCTCTCTCTCTTTCTTTATATCTCTCTCTATCTATCTATCTGTCTCTCTCCCTCTTTCTGTCTCTCTGTCTGTCTGTCTGTCTCTCTCTCTCTCTCTCTCTATCTTTCTCTATCTCTCTCTCTCTTCCTCTCTCTCTCTCTGTCTCCATCTCTCTCTCTTTCTCTCTCTATCTCCCTCTCCCTCTTTTTCTCTCTCTCTCCCTCCCCCTCTCTCTCTATCTCTCTATCTCTCTCTCCCTCTTTCTCTCTCTCTCTCTCTCTCTCTCTCTCTCTCCCTCTCTCTCTCTCTCTCTCTCTCT
>SZWC01019446.1:2209-14251 GCA_023375785.1 Penium margaritaceum | reverse complement strand
TCTCTCTCTCTCTCTCTCTCTCTCTCTCTCTCTCTCTCTCTCTCTCTCTCTCTCTCTCTCTCTCTCTCTCTCTCTCTCTCTCTCTCTCTCTCTCTCTCTCTCTCTCTCTCTCTCTGTCTCTTGATGGAAACTGGGGCAGCCCTCAGGGAGGTGATCAGGCTCACTAAGAGCCGCCTAGAAAGGACCAACTATTCGTGAGAGTGAGTTGCAGGTTGCACAGACAGAAATTACAGAAGAAAATGTAGGTCTTTAGAGAATCCGAGTATTTTAATGGACAAATGAGTGAGAAATAACACTGTCACAGCTTTCTAATAAGCCCCTCTATGCCTCATTTTGCCTAGAGAGCATTGAGAGACACTCTATCAAAGTCTACCCTCTAGCACACTCTCCTAGCATAGTAGGATGAGCGGCAGTCACCATGTCTCACAGGAGAATTATGTCTCATGCCACTTGGACGACCAACAATCATGGTCTACACCTTCCTTGGTGTCTCCCGGAGGTCCTCTAGCCGCCTTTTCTCCTTGAAGGCCGCTCTCAGCCGTCTTGGCCAATAATCCTGCCGCCTTTTGGCCTCAAAGTGCTCAGGTTGTCACTTGAAGCCGACCCATGATCTCGAAATTTTGGAAATCCATATCTCACTGAAACAGACTCCGTATCGAGTTCCGTAAAGTGTGTTGGAACCTGTGAAACATCCTCTATGCAACTGTCATGCCAGATGATTTTTATCGAGCAACCTATTTTTGTGACTTTCTAGCACTCTCATATCCATCATTTGCCTATTTTGCAAGAATAAGAATCACACAATTCTGCACTATCCCCTCAGCTGCATAAAACGGTGCGCTGCCAGCGGATTGGTTAGGAAGTCTGCCAGCATCATGCTTGAAGGGCAGAACTTGATCTGCACCACCTTCTTTGCCACGAGATTGCAGATGAAGTGGTACCGCAGGTCGATGTGCTTGGTACAGGCGTGAAATTCGGCATTCGTGGTCAGAGCAATGGCGCTTATGTTGTCAGAGAAGATGGTGGTCGCTGTGGTCTGCTGCTGTCCAAGGCTTGCCAGCAGCTCACGCAGCCACACGGCTTCCTTTGCTGCTTCACTCAGGGCGATGTACTTTGCTTCGGTGGTGGAGAGGGTGATACACTCTTGCTTCTTGCTCCTCCAACTGATTGCACTTCTTCCGAGCACAGACACAAACCCACTGGTTGATCTCCTTGTGTCTAGGTCACCTCCCCAATCTGCGTCACTGTAGCCAATGGTGCACAAGTTCACCAGCTCTTCCAGTGGCCTCTCTTTGTTTGCGAGGCGCTCGGATCGCCTCAACGGCTCCCCACTATCCTTTGCACCTTTGTTGAGGCGTGCGGACCATCGTGGCAATTGCTGTGCATTGCTTTGCTGCTCCTCCTCATCAGACTCCGCTGCCAGCTCCTTCTCCTTCTCAGCTCCCTCCACCTCCTTGTCGTTACCGCTGTCACCGCCATCTTCCTCACCACCCTCTTCTGCTACCGGTACTTCACCCACTTCTGGTACAAGTGCGAGAGAAAGCGGAATTGCCAACAGAGGGCTCCAAGTCCAGCCCTTCACTTCCTCTTGGAAGACCACGTCACGGCTGCGGATGATCTTGCGTGCAGCGAGGCTGTAGAGGCGGTATCCCATGGTGTTGTAGCCAAGGAAGGTGGCCTTCACGGACTTTGCGTCCAGCTTGTTACGGCTGCCGGCAGGCACGTGAACAAATGTGCCACACCCGAAGACTTTTTTCTGCGTCAATGTTGGCTTGCATCCTATCCACGCCTCCTTCAGTGTCATCAGCATCATTGCGCCCGTAGGGCTTCTATTTTTCAGGTACACAGAGGTATTGACCGCTTTCGCCCAAAAGGTTTGCTGGAGCCCCGCGTCTTGGAGCATGCTACAAACACGCTCCATGAGCATGCCGTTTGCGCGTTTAGCCATGCCGTTCAGCTGCGGTGTTCCAGGTGGGGTGACCTCATGCTTGATCCCGCGACGCTTGAGGAAGGTGCAGAAGTCATTGGAGAGGTACTCTCCTCTACCATCGGTGCGAAGCACCTTCAACCGCCTGCCACTCTCATTTTGTAAAGCAGCAATCCACACCTTGAAAGCATCAAAGAACTCATCCTTTCCAGCTAGGAACGACACCCACGTCTTCCTCAACTTGTCATCAATGAACGTGACAAAGTACAACTTGCCGGACACGGATTGTAATGCCATTGGACCGCACAAATCAGAGTGCACGAGTGAGAGAAGCTCAGCCACCCCCTTCCCTTCCCCCATGAAAGGAGAGCGGGCTTGTTTCCCTTCAATGCAGCTCTGAAAAGCCGGTGCACCTGGCTGCTTCACCCCCTTGAGCTCCAAGCCGCTGACCATCTGCTGCATGGAGAAGATGGCACCAAAGCCGAGGTGACCAAGCCGGCGGTGCCACAGGCGGATGTTGTTTTTTCCCTCTCTCCCTGCCAACGTTGAGCCGGCTTCCTTCTCCGATGTCACATAGAGATGGTAGAGACCGTCCTCCTTGTCCACTTTTGCAAGAAAACGGCCTGCACTGGAAGAGATGGTGCACCCACCATTCTCAAAGCGAACCTGCATGCCTTCGGAGATGCGAGATGAGACAGAGAGGACGTTAGCTGCCAGCCCCGGAACATGGAGCACCCCCTTCACACGACATTCCACGTGCTTGCCCTCAATAGAAGAACAAAACACAATCTCACCCTCCCCAACCGCCATTTATACATGATTGTCCCCCATGTACACCCGACAAGGATTGATAGCGGTGTAGGCGATGAACCAGTCCCAATGACACGTCATGTGCTGCGTGGCTCCCAAATCCATGATCTTGAACAAGGTGGTGTTGTCACAGACGTGCAGGACCCGAATAGTTGTCACAAATCCACTCTCCCAATGTGCTGCGTTCGCGGAAGCGTCGGACTGCTTTCCCGCTCCCATTCCAGCCGCAAGGTCCGCCTTCTTCTTCCGGCATTTGCACGCCCAATGCCCCGGCTTCTTGCAGTAGTGGCAATTGCCCTTCTTATTTCCTCCTCCGCCGTTGCTCCTGGTTGATGTAGCTCCGCCCCCATGACCAAAGTTGGTGATGAGAGCGACGTCCAGTCCGCTTCCACCCTCCTCTCCCTTGCGTCGCTCCTCCTCAAACAGCAAGCTCTCCTCTACATCGTTGAGGGAGTGCTTGTTGCTACGCTAGTCCAGAGCAAAAATGACAGGAATGTAGCTGCTAGGAAGGCCAGAGAGGATGGTTAGCATGAGCACACCCTCCTTGACAGGGTCCTAAATCGCAGCAAGCGGGTCAGAGAGTGACTTCACTATGTTGATGTAGTCAATCATGGATCTGGACTCATCCATCTTCAAAGTGCGAAAGTGACGACGCAACTGCATATTCATGAAGATTGACTTGGAAGCATAAGTGGACTCAAGCTTTTTCCAAACCTCTTTTGATGTGAGGATGCCACGGACAAGGAGTTGCTGCTGTTTGGCGAGGTGGAGGTAGATGGTTGCAAGGGCGCGGTCTCGCTTCTCACGGTGGGTACGGGCCTTGACAGGTAATGAAGAGCTTTCTTCTGGTTCCTTCTCCTTCTCATCCTCCTAACTCCAGCGACCTTTCTCCATCAGCACCATCTTTATGTTGTTGCTCCAGTTGAAGAATTTTTTGCCTTCGAACTTGGCAGTGTTGACGCCGGCCACCACAGAAGCGGATGTCGCCATGGTAGTGCAACGTTCAGCCCACGAACGGCTCTCTCATACAACAGAGTGCAAGGAATGCCTCAAGGATGAGACAAAGCCTTGTTCTAGCTCTGATACCACTGATGGAAACTGGGGTAGCCCTCAGGGAGGTGATCAGGCTTACCAAGAGCCGCCTAGGCAGGACCAACTGTTTGTGAGAGGGAGTTACAGGTTGCACAGACAGAAATTACGGGAGCAAACATAGGTCTGCAAAGAATGCAAATGTCTTAATTGACAAGAATGAGAAAGTAAATTGTCACAGATTTCTAACAAGCCCTTGTATGCCTCATTTGGCCGTGGAAGCACTGAGATACACCCTGTTAGAGTCTACCCTCTAGCACACTCTCCTAGCCTAGCGGGATGAGCGGCATTCACCTTGTCACAGAAGAAAGTTATGTCTCACACAATTTGGACGGCCAACAGTCATGGTCCGCTTCTTCCATGAAGTTTCTTGGAGGTTATACAGCCGCCTTTTCTCCTTAAAGGTTGCTCTCAGCCGTCCTGGCCAATAATCTGTTGAAAATTTGTTCCTGTGCATGCCCAAGTGAAGCACCGGGAGGCGCCGACGAGCCGCTAGGGAGAGGAAAGTCCCCATCAACGGGTCTGGAAACTTGAGAGTTGCTTCGATCCTGAAATAGAGGATTGCCCCTGAACGTTGACAGGTTCCTAAATCTGTTGGAAGTTGTTTCACTGGAATCGGACAAGTAACGAGGGACATATGGGCTTCCAAAGTTGGGGTGTGCGCGGTGGCTCTGGCAGTCGGCCTCGGTTCGACCAGAGGTGTATAATCAACCTGACCGAGGAACAAAAGTCCATCTGGAGATTTTGCTCCGGAAGGGCTGCTGAGGTGTCTCGTGAATGACCCGGCGGATACGAGTAGTGCATTTTGTTACAGAGGGAATTAGCCAAATTCCTGGCTTGACGTCCGGAACTCAGTAGTTCATTTTGTTACTCGGGGATCGTCAAATATCTGACTGCAGGTCCGCAAAGAGGTTTTGACCCACATCCATCCCCATCACCAAAATCAATGATTAACTCATCAAAACAGACCCCAAAGGGGCGAGGAGCGCCGTCACTATGCGTAGGGACATCTGCGCCTCTGGAATGGCGTTTTGATGGGTCCTTGATGTGTGAAGGCGCCCCAGCGCGCAACGTGGTGTGCGCCGCCGAGTGAGCGGCTGGTTTGGGGTGCTGCGCTTCAACTGACGTAGCGAGAGCTACGGTTATCCGAATCGAGCACTGTTTAGTGAATTGGAGAGCTCAAGACTAGCCCTACAAATGGTCATATCGTGTTTATGTTAAAAAACTAATCCAAAATCATGTTTGTCCCTTTGCAAAAGTGACTGTCTCACAAATGCCTTCAACTCCCAGAAACATGGCGTGGGGCGGCCACAAAGCTCATGCTTAGACTCAGAACACCCGCAAAAAACATAGCCGTGAGCACAGTAGGCCCCTCGGGGAATGATGAAACTGCCTCCACACAGGGGCTGTTTTCTGAAATAATCATGCCGCCTTTTGAGCTCAAAGCGCTCAGGTTGTCATTTGACCCCCACCCGTGATCTCCAAACATTGGAAATCCATATCCTACTCAAACGGACTCCGTATTGAGTTTTGTAGTATGCGTTGGTGTTGAAAAATTGCCCATCCGCATGCCCAAGTGCGGCGCTTGGAGGCGCCGACGAGCCGCCAGAAAGTGGAAACGCCGCTCCGGCGGATCTGGCGACTCAAATATTGCTCGGATCCTAAAATGAAGGATTGTTGCTCAAATGTGACAATTCTCTGAATCCGGTGGAAGTTTTTTTGCCGGAATCGGACAAGTATCGAGGGAGATATGGCCTTCCAAAGTTGGGGTATGCGCAGTGGCTCTGGGAGCCGGCTGCGACTCGAAATCCGGTCGATAATCGACCAGACTGAGTAACAAGAATACCATCTGGAGAAAATGCTCCGATAGGCCTGCCAAGACGCCCGGTGGATGATTTGCCTGATCAGGTGGATCATCCACAGGATCAAGTAGTGCAGGTTGTTACTGAGGGACTTGGCCAAAAATCTGGCTCGGCGTCCAAAACATGGTACTACGTTTTGTTACTCGGGGACTTCGTCAAAATTCTGACCCAGGCCCACGGACAGGTTTCGAACCTCGTCACACCCCATCACCACACGCGACCCAAAAGTGGGTATGATGTGTGGAAACAGCCCAGGGCATCCCACACCACATGCAATGGGGTATGCACCTTGGGAAAGGCACTTTGCACGTGAACGAAGGCGCCACGACGAGTGACGGCGTCAGGCTTCTGTGGTGGGTGAGACCTGTGCCTTGGCAAGCATAACTTGGGCTACGCTTGACCGGATTGTGCACGGTTTGGTGCATTGGCAAGCTCATGACTAGCCCTATAAATGTTGTGATCATGTCCAAAAAACTAACGCAAAACAATGTTATTCCCTTTGCAAACTGATTATCTCTGACTTCCTGCTCACAGAGGCGACCAAAAAGCTCACGCTCAGTCTCAGCTTTGCCCAAAACAGTAGATGTGAACCACTAGAGACGATCAGACAAACGTCCGGACCACACCACGTGGATGTCATCCTGACAAAGGGTTATGGGCCAATTGGTCTGAATGCCTCCAAAGTTCACGTCGTCCGCAGCGCACGGGATCGTCATCTTGGAGGTCGTCGTGAAGTTCTGAGAATTCATCGGAGTAGCAGCTGCGCACATGGCGTAGAAGGAGATGCAGCCGATTCAGAAGTATGCGGGGGGCCCGGGCTTTGGGCTATGGAGGTGGCAGTTTGAACTGCACCTCTTGCATAATGGAATCCTGGATGTCATATTGGGAAAGGAGGTTCTCACACAGGCCATTGCTACGGACGCAGAGGAGCAAGCCTTCAAAAATAAGAACACAGAGGCGCTCATGCTCCTAGTGTCCGGGACAGCCGAGTCGCAGTGGGGCTACTTCTAAGGCTGCAAGCTGGCAGTCAAAGCTTGGCAAAAACTTTGTGCCATCCACCAATGCAATTCGCTCGCGAATAAAATCTTCGCGATGAAGCGTCTCCTCACGGTGAGAATCAAGGGGGAGATGATGTCATCTCTGCCATGCAGCAGATCGAGTCACTTGCCTCCCAATGCAATGACGTGGGGTGGAAGATCGACATGCAGTTGCAGGAGATGGCTCTCCTCATGGCCCTATCTGAGAGTTTGGACCCACTCATCACTGTCCTTGGAGGATGGTCGGAGGACAAGCTCACCTATGGCGCGGTCGTAGAGTACATCCGCAACGAGGTGTAGCGACGGAGCTGCGAGGAGTCCTCCTCTTCCTCATCGGCCCTTGTCACCAAAACACGAGGTGACAGAAGCGGGGGCCGAGGAAGTGGCAGAAAGGGCGGCGGCGAGAAGGGCGCCAAGAAAAGTGCGTGCCGAAATTGTGGCAAAGAGGGCCACTGGGCCCGTGAGATCCCGGAGGAGGCGCGGACCAGCGGCAAAAACAACAGGGGCAGGTTGCTCCTTAATGGTAACAAGAACCACTTCCTCAAGAAGGCCAACAGAATGTGCCTGGCTGAGGAGCTTACCTAAGTCAAGAAGGTAGGGTTCGTCACCTACAAGAAGTCCTCCAAGTCCATGGTGGTCGCGAACGACAAAGTCGAGCCGGCGGCCGGCCAAGGCGACGTGGAGGTGAAATTTGTGGTGGGCGGTACGGAGGAGTTGTGCACAATTCGTGATGTGCAGCACGTCCCCGGCCTGGCTGACATTTTGAGTGTCAGCCGCTTGACGAACAAGGGGTATGAGGTACTCTTCCGCAGGAAAGGCGCAGTGGTACGCATTGATGGCGACGACGAGGTCGTGCTGGAGGCAAAGCGCGAGGGCGGTCTCTACATCCTGGAGACAAGGGTGGTCCCCGCGGCATCAGACCCAACGGACTTGCAAGAACGCGTCGTCAACATGGCCAAGGGAGGAAGTGCTGATCTAGAGCTCTGGCACCGGCAGTTGGGGCACTCTGTGCCCGCAACCGTTGAGGAGATGGTAAAGCATGACATGGTGCGCGGCCTCGTCATGGACGGTGCAGACGCAGTAGCAGATACATCAGCGCACAAAAAGTGCAAGCCTTGCATTTTGGACAAAGCGCGGCACAAGCCGTTCAACGAGAACAACGCTCTCGCAAAGGACCTGCTGGAGGTCGTGCAGAGCAACGTGTACGGACCATTCAAAATGCCGTCAAACAGCGGCTTGACATACTTTGTCACCTTCATTGACGACTGCAGTAGAAAACTCTACACGTACTTCATGAAGTGAAAGGGCGAGGTCCTGGTCCGGCTGAAGGAGTACGTTGCAGCGGTGGAGAGGCAGACTTGCCGGAAGGTCAGAGCGCCACGCAGGGACAATAGCGGAGAGGACATGGGCTGGAGCGGGTGGATTAAGCAACAGGGCATCAAGTGGGAACCCACTACATCGTGTTTGCCACAGTCCAACGGAGTGGCGGAGCAGGCAAATCAGACGCTGCTCAACATGGTGTGGACCATGCTTGTGGATGCGGGATTGCCGCGAGGTTTCTAGGCGGAGGCTGTGTGTATAGCAAGCTACACCATCAACCTCACCCCAACAGCGGTGCTGAAAGGGAAGGGCGGTTGCAAGACGCCGCAGGAGGTTTGGAGCGGGCGCAAGCCAAATGTGGTACACCTGAAGGTGTTTGGGTGCAAGGCGCACGCGATGGTGCATGCGGCGCAACAACGCGACAGCAAGCTAGAACCACGGGCGAAGTCGCGCTTGTTCTTTGGCTACGAGAGCGCACAAAAGGCGTACCGGCTCTAGGACCCGCGCATGCAAGAGATAATCCGTAGCCGTGACGTCGAGTTTGACAAGCAGCAGAGCTTCAGCAGCATCAGCAACGACATGAGCGTAGTAAACACTCCAAAAAAGGGGGAGTGGTTCCAGCTCCTTGATTACGAGAAGGAGCCCGCAGACGCAAAAGTCGATGATGCGGCGTTGGAGCGCGGCGGTGCAGCAGGAGCAGTAGCCGACGGGGAGGACTCCGAAAATGATGCATCTTGGCTGGAGATCCGGCATAATGATCCGTCAAAGGAGGCACCGCGGGTGCCGAAGGGCGCACTCCCGGCGGAGTTCGTGTTGGGCATGGGAGAAAAATCCTCCGGACACGCCGCCTGTCCAGTTGATGGTTTTCCGGAGCGGGGGTAGTCCTCGCGGAGCTGTCCGGTTGATGATTCACCAAAACGGGCTGAGTCGGAAGGATCGTAGCAGAGCGACGAGACGCCGCCAAGACTGCCGCGATGCAGTGCGAGGCAGCAGAGAGCGGGGAAGCATTTTGACGCAGGCACCGGTCGATGGATCGGCATGACGCGGTGCATGCTGGTTGCATCAAAGGAGCAGACAACCGTGCAAGAGGTGCTTGCACGGCCTGAGGGAAAGCAGTGGGACGCCGCCATCAAGTCAGAGTTGGCGTCCATTGCAGAAAACGACACGTGGCAGCTGGTTGACAGGGCGAAAGATTCCAAGATCATCGGCTTCAAGTGGGTCATCAAGACTAAGTTCACAAAGGAAGGTGTGGTTGACAAGTACAAGGCGTGGCTTGTGGCAAAGGGGTACGCACAGCGTAAGGGCGAGCACTACAATGAGACGTTCACTCCCGTGGCCAAGTTTACAAGCATCCGGGTGATCCTTGCGGTGGGAGCGGCAAAGGTCATGGAGCTCCACCGAATGGACGTAAAGACGGACTTCCTCAATGGCATCATCCACAAGAAAATCTACATGGAGGTGCTGGAGGGGGTGGAGGCGCCGGATGGCAAGGTGTGCAAGCTGCGCAAGTCCTTGTAAGGGCTAAAACAATCGCCTTGATGCAGGTACCAACAGATGGACAAATTCATGGCACAACTTGGCTTCAAGCGCTGTGAGGCAGATCACAGTGCGTACGTGCGGTGCAGCAAGAAGCTCCATCAGATTGTCGCACTCTACGTGAACGACCTGATCTTGTGCTCCTCAGACCTGCCGAGACTACATCAGTTGAATGAGCAGCTGAGCAGCAGGTTCCAGATGTCCAACATGGGGGAGCTGGAGTTCTACCTTGGGGTGAGCATTATGCAGAACCGGAGGGCGCGCACGCTTGAGCTAGGACACGCCAAATACCTGGCCGAGGTGCTGAAGCGGTACGGCATAAAGGACTGCAAACCAGTGTGCAATCCTGTCTCCATGACCTGTGAACTGAGTGCGGCACTGGCGCCGCAAAGAAAAGAAGAGCGGGAGGATATGGCAGGATGCCTTACCAATCGACGATGGGCAGCCTCATGTACGCCATGGTGGCGACTTGACCGGACCTGGCCTACGCGGTGGGCCAAGTGAGTAGGTACGTGGCTGTTCCAGGGCCACTACACTGTCAAGCGGTCAAGCGCATCCTCGGCTACCTGCAGGCAACGCGGCACGCGTGCCTGGGGTTCGATGGAAAAGGGCAGACCCTCTACGCCTGGTCTCCTTCAGGGATGCAGACTATGCTGGGGATATGGATAAGCCAAAGATCCATATCCGGCTACGTGTTCTTCCTCGCTGGTGTAGCGGTCTCATGGTGTAGCAGAAAGCAGGACTGCGTCACCACCTCCACAGTAGAAGCTGAGTACATCGCGTTGGCCCAGGCGCTCAAGGAGGTAGTGTGGCTCTGCAGGTTGCTGGGGAGCTGGGCGTGCACAGTTGGAGCCTACGGTGGTGCAAGAGGACAAAATTGGCTCCATCTTGCTGACCAACAACCCGACGCAGCACAGGAGGACGAAGCACATCGATGTGCGTTATCACTACGCACAGGACATGGTCGAGAAGGGGCAGGTGGTGCTGCAGCACTGCAGCACGCACAACATGCTTGCGGATTGCTTGACCAAAGCGCAACCCGTGGACCGGCACACGATGAGCGTGGCCGGACTTGGGATGACCAGCTATGACGGGCTGGAGGGCGTAGCGGAAGACGAGTAAGAGCAAGCAGGAGCAGCGGGCAAGTGCCCCACCGCATGCCCAAGTGCGGCGCCGGGAGGTGCCGACGAATCGCCAGAAAGTGGAAACGCCACTCCGACGGATCTGGTGACTCAAAGATTGCTCGGATCCTTAAATGAAGGATTTACTCTTTGAGTCACTGAATACGGTGGAAGCTGTTTTGCCGGAATAAAAAAAGTATCGAGGGAGATATGGCCTTCCAAAGCTAGGGTATGTGCAGCGGCTGTGGAAGCAGGCTACGCCTCGAAATCCAGTCGATAATGGACCGGTACAGTAACAAATATACCATCTGGAGAAAATGCTCCGATAGGCCTGCCGAGACGTTCCGTGGATGATCCGCCTGATCAGATGGATCATCCACTGGATCAAGTAGCGCAGGTTGTTACTGAGGGACTTAGCCAAGAACCTGGCTCAGAGTTCGAAACTTAGTAGTACGTTTTGTTACTCTGGGACTTCGTCAAAACTCTGACTGCAGGTCCACAGACAGGTTTCGAACCTCGTCACACCCCATCACCAAACGCGACCCAAAAGTAGGTAGGGTGCATAGAAAGTGCAAGAGATATGCCATGTGCGATGGGATATGCGCCCTGGGAAACGCGCTTCGCACGTGAACGAAGGCGCCACGACAAGTGGCGGCGTCAGGCTTCTGTGGTGGGTGAGACCTGCGCTTCGGCAAGCATAACTTTGGCAACATTGGACTGAATCGTGCATGGTTTGGGGTGTTGGAGAGCTCATGAATAGCCCTATAAATGATGTGATCATGTCCATGTTAAAAAACTAACGCAAAACAACGTTATTGCCTTTGCAAACTGAATGTCTCTAGATTCCTGCTCACAGAGGCGACCAAAAAGCAATCGCTCACTCTCAGATTTGCTCAAAACGGTAGATGTGAACCACTAGAGACGATCAGACAAACGTTGAGACCACACCACGCAGATCTCATCCTAACAGTTGGAACCTGTAAAGCATCCTCTATGCAACTGTCATGCCAGATGAGTTTTATCGAGCAACCAATTTTTGTCACTTTCTGGCACTCTCATATCCACCAGAAAGAGGGAGAGACAGAGAGAGAGAGAGAGAGAGAGACAGAGAGACATAGAGAGTGAGAGAGAGTGTGTGTTTGTGAGAGAGAGAGAGAGAGAGAGGGAGAGAGAGAGAGAAAGAGGCAGAAAAAGACGGAGATAGAGAAAGACAGAGACAGAGAAAGACGGAGACAGAGAGAGATAGAGACGAAGACAGAGACAGACAGAGGCAATGATAGACAGACAAAGAGAGAGAGAGAGATAGAGAGAGAGAGAGAGAGAGAGAGAGAGAGAGAGAG
>SZWC01019445.1:6546-37575 GCA_023375785.1 Penium margaritaceum | reverse complement strand
GGGGGGGGGGGGGGGGGGGGGGGGGATGCCAAAAGTCCTGATATGTGCCGCCACAAAAGGAAGGGAAGGGACCCAACACCATCTGGAAAAACGAATGTGCCAACCGGGAATTGTACCCGGGTCTGCACCGTGGCAGGGTGCTATTCTACCACTAGACCACTGGCACGCACACTCACCTGCTGTAGGAGAGATACTCGACAATTTTATTTTGTGATGATTCACGTCTTGTAATATCAACTGTCACAACAAATTTCTGAGCGCACAAGCACAACCAGCAATTACATTTCGTTCGGACACAGTCGCACTGACCTGGATTCTTACCTACCCAGCACCAGTGTGCCGTCAGTGCACTGTATGGATAGCGCGACCAAGCGCGTCGAGCATCCAGTGGCTGCCCTAGACTTCTGCATGGACCCTTGACCGTGGTCAGTCTATGGCTTGCGTGGTGCATGGCAGAGTTGCTATGAACCGGTGTGAGAGCATCCACTGTCCGCGTTGACACATGTTATCGATTCGCACCCTAACATGCACGCGCGAAATGTTCGGCACCATCTACGAGTTGCCAGAAAGTTGCTACAGCCCCGGAGGTGTAGCAGCTCGTAGCAACTGCCGTCACATAATTTTCGGACTCATAGTTGCAGGCCAAACCGCTGCTGATTCATTTACCTCTTCTTCACATGGAGTATGATGTCATCAAAGCTAGCCACGTCATCATCGCATGCACCACGACTGTGACTTCAGTTTCAGAAATACGGAAAAGTAAAAAAGTTTAAAATGTGTAGGTCACTCGCAAACGGATGCTCTCTCACTAGATGAACTTGGACAGAAAATTGGGGCACCATGAGGTTAAGGAAAAAAAAAAAACGAGCATGTTCAAAGCAGTTTGAGACGAAGGAGTTCATCGGCCCTCCGACTTCCGCTGACCACCACTTCCCGCGGTGAGTTGAGTCCCTTTCGGAGTGAGAGAGAAACCCCAGACAGACCACACAACACAAACTCACCCAACGCAGAGTCCCTTGCACAGACACCCTCTGCTGCAGTGGCCATCATCACGCAAAACGCAACTGCAAGTGCGCGCAAGCAAGACAGCGTCCGCAAGTGCACGAGCAAGCGCAGGCGCGTCCACTGGCAGGGGATTTTTTTGCCTTTTTGCTTCCTGGAGCACTCGTCCGCTTGCTTCAATTCCTTGCTTACTGGCATGCTTGCTTGCTTGCTTGCTTGCATGTCCAACCAGCAGGGCCTAGACGCTGCACGCAACACCTTTGGCAGTTCTCCTGCTCCACTCCACTCCCGAGAGGGCTACCGAGGGAAGATGCAGCGAACGCTGGAGGGTCCCAATCATAAACAGGGAGCCGAATCCCCCCCCCCCCCCCCCCCCCCCCGGGAAGCCCGCCACACGCGCCATCCTCGACAGGCCGATCGAACTTATATCACACAACAACACTCCACCTGCAAGCCGCTCCGGCGGACGAGCTGCGGTGTGCGGTCGCGACCAACCAGCCAGCCAGCCAGCCAGCCATACACATCACCGCTCAGATTGCTTCTCAGCGTGAGTCGCTTCTCACTGACACCCGACAACCGATGGGGTTAAATCTTTTGTCGTTTTTTCTTTGAAACCTCTCAGAAAATATCACTCTGCTGCGCTGTGTGATCGCAGCCAGCCAACCGGTCAGGCAGCCACTCGCTCGGGTTGCATGTCAGCGAAAGAGGAGGTCAGCCACTTCGCCTGTCACCGACAGACAGCCGACGGACGATCGGCTGTCCCCGTCAAGTCCGAATCAACTGTCAGTTGACACGGACTCGACGGGGACAGCCAATCTGGCCAGTCTGCGAGAAAGCCGACGGACCGTCGGCGGCAGCAGGTTGGGGGATGAGGACCAGAGCCCCCCCCCCCCCCCCCCCCCCCCCCCCCCCCCCCNCTCACCAAATCACACAGAGCTCGGGAAGGCCCTCTGGATGGGCCCTCCTGCCCCCCACAGGACACTGTGGCCATCCCAGGCACTACGCGGCTTCGTCAGTCGCATCGCGAGCAGTGACCACGGCCGGCCACATAGACGGCCGGCCACATAGACAGCCGGCCGTGTGGCCGAAAGGGGACGCAGCGGCTGGTGCGGCGGCGGCGGCTGGCTGCCTGTGCGCGTTGATCAGACACTCTCTGCCGCGCTGCAGCGTCGCGTGGCGGAGGTGAACAGCGGCGGTGTCCGCCGGAGACAGCCGTCGTTCGGTTTTTCTTTTTTTCCTTCGTTTCTTTTCTTCACGGGAAGAAAGGGCTGCATCCACAGCCTTGAACGCTGTCCGAGACGACGCCGCTGACGTCAGACCTACATCCCGAGAGCGCGACGCTGGCTGAGCATGCGTCAAAAGTAATTTTCTCTTCGAAACGTTGTTCAAGACGTCCAAGAAACATATACCCTACTGTGCGAGACAACGCCGCTGACGCCAGACCTACATCCCGAAGCAAGGAGGTGGCTGAGCATGCGACAAAACCGCACGAACGGACGCGCGAGGGACCGCCGACACCCAGTTGATGTTTCTTCGACGGTTGGCAAAACGGCACGATTACGTTTTTTTAGAACGCTTTGCAAAGCGTTTTAGAAAAATAGAAACCGCACGAACGGACGCGCGAGGGACCGCCGACGCCCGGTTCACGTTCCTTCGACGATGGGCAAAACGGTTGACACGTGGGAAGGTCCGCACGACCACTCCGACCACCTTCCCAGTCACAACCAGACCAGAGGAATGACTGAAAGCGACTTTCCTAACCGGAGTCCGGGCGGAGTCCCAACACGAACCTTCGGGGAAGGACGACTCAAGTCTTTCCCCCCCTCCACCCAGCACACCATTCCTTCTCTCCCCAGTGTGCTTCGTTCGTCGAATCGTCGATAAACGGAGACAACAGAAGTGATGCGTCACAACGCTCGTCGGCAGTCTGCTGCGGCAGATGCGCAGTCGACTCACCCACCTAGAAGCTTCTTGTATTGCACAAGATGACAGCAACAGAGTTTTCGACGTCTCCTGCAAATCACTCTCGCGCTCACCTTCTCCGTTCGGACGACTGCCTCCACGTCGATGGGCTCGTCCTTTACTGCGGCGGCTGCCGCTCTGATGGCAGAGGCNACGCTGCACAGTAGGCGCCTGCTGCTGCTGAATACTGCCTTCGTCGCTCCCCACCAGGCACCAGACGCGACACCTGCTGCGAAGGCCGGAGCGAGCTGAAGTCGGGAAAGATCGGGTGCAGCAGACGTGAAACATGTCCTTGACGAGGACGTGGGTTCAGCACTCGGTCTCCTGCCATTCAAGCAGACGTTGCCACCGGTGAGTGTTACGGCGGCAGCAGGGACTGCAGTCGTCGCAGTTGCTGCGGCGGCTGGTGCAGCAGATGGATTAACGCCTGGAAAGCCGTGCGCCGCGACACGCCTGGCCGCTTGTTGCAGTGCAAGGGCCGGCTGCTGCTGCTGCTGCTGCTGCGTCGACTGCAGCAGGCGACGGAGGGGCAGGGTGGCAGCAGCAGCCTGACGCATAGTTGCCACAGCCATAAGTGGCTTCCTGCGCGAGGGCGGCAGACACAGCCGCAGCAGAGGCAGCAGAGGACCGAGGTAAGAAAAGTTTTGCGAGCCTGCGCTAGTTGTTTGTCCTTCAGTGTTACCTCGTTAAGAATCGGTGTTCTGCGCCAACACTCCCAAAAGTAGACGTAGGCGTCCTGCAGCGATGCTACGCGCACACACTACCAGAAAGACCGAAACAGGTTACACGATTGCTTGCTAGAACTCCTACCATTCAACAGTTCACCTTGCCAGTGATGCGAGTTGATCCAAGCCCTCAGGCGAACCCTGCCCCGCCCCCCAACCCCACCCCCACCNTGCCACCGGTGAGTGTTACGGCGGCAGCAGGGACTGCAGTCGTCGCAGTTGCTGCGGCGGCTGGTGCAGCAGATGGATTAACGCCTGGAAAGCCGTGCGCCGCGACACGCCTGGCCGCTTGTTGCAGTGCAAGGGCCGGCTGCTGCGTCGACTGCAGCAGGCGACGGAGGGGCAGGGTGGCAGCAGCAGCCTGACGCATAGTTGCCACAGCCATAAGTGGCTTCCTGCGCGAGGGCGGCAGACACAGCCGCAGCAGAGGCAGCAGAGGACCGAGGTAAGAAAAGTTTTGCGAGCCTGCGCTAGTTGTTTGTCCTTCAGTGTTACCTCGTTAAGAATCGGTGTTCTGCGCCAACACTCCCAAAGGTAGACGTAGGCGTCCTGCAGCGATGCTACGCGCACACACTACCAGAAAGACCGAAACAGGTGACACGATTGCTTGCTAGAACTCCTACCATTCAACAGTTCACCTTGCCAGTGATGCGAGTTGATCCAAGCCCTCAGGCGAACCCTGCCCCGCCCCCCAACCCCCCCCCCCCCCTCTTCCTTACCCACGGTCCACGGATTGTTCATGGGCTGTGGACATCGCGTCAGCTCGTCATGGCGTGCAAAGTTGGCTTTTTCTCCAAGCGATGTTCACTGCATGCGCACGCACGCTGGACTGTGGCCGATGCGGCTTGGACTGTAGTCATGGGAACGGACAGAACGGCCATGGGTATGGCTCGACTCCATGGGTCAAGTCGAGGTGGCTGTCGTCAGCTTCGGAGCGAGAAGCAGCTGGCGGGCGTCACGGCTTCTCGACCATGGTGGGCGTGATGGATGCCGGGTTCCGAAATCGTCCTCTCGATTACGGCCTAATGACGTCATGAAAGACGAACATGTGTCAGGCAATCCTACGGGGCCGTCATGCTCCGTAGTCTGCTGACGTGGTAATTCGTCAACATTTAGATTTTCCTTGTGCACTGAATGGCGAGCAGGTGAAGTGCGCCATCCATTTACATCGTTCAAGAACAGTTCATTGGCTTCATGGTGGCATGGCATGCCATGCCACCATGAAGACGAGAGCTCGGCCCTGTACGAAGGCGGGAGAATTATGAACTTCCAGAATCTTTAACGTGTCATGCCACAAGCCGTTCGATAACGGAATAGACGGAAATGAAAATCTGAAATGGATGGTTGAATTCATTTCCATCGATCCACTGCAGTCGGATGTGTGCTTCTCACATTGAAGATACCTTGCCATTCCGGATCGAGAACCACAATCATTCGGAGTTTTTGCATGGATCGTAACTTTGGGATTTTGCTTCTTGAGAAAACTTATGACTGCAAAAGGAGAAATATGCGTCCTCCCACGTCTGTACGCCGATGCACGTGGGCCACGTATCGAGAGTACACGTCACCTCCACTTTTGCACAATTGTAAGATTAGATCCCAATCTAAGGTATCAATTGTTGCAGCCACTACATCAGCGCTGAGCAAGACACAGTAAAGCACCCGGCTCTCATGTCTATCATGTGCTGTAGGTGAAATGTTTTCTCATGGGCATGACCATGTATAAGCATAATTCACGTGTAACCCTTTATTTTTCAGAAATCTCCTCTTGCGAGAAGATATACCCACAATTTGTAGAACAGCAACAACATGAACACAAAAATGCGCTTGAACACAAATTCAACGTTACACTAGCTGGTTTCCCAGGGATATTGCTTTTGAATTCCATTGTAAAATTCGAAAGCCCCTCATTCGAGTTTTTTGTGAGTGTTCAAGGAGGGGGGGTGCATGGGGGGTCCAAGACAACCCATGCCTTGAAAAACTACCTGATGGGCCCCGCTACCGCAGGGCCCAATAGGTCACAAATAAATTATGAAACCCGAGTATAGTTCAAGCTAGCTTTGAACGTGGTTTGCATCGGAAAACGGGGAGGGGGAAGGGGGCTGTTGCTTGCAGTGAAAATAATCCTTGAAAAGGGGTGTCTTGGCTTCATTGGAACTTTTGCGATGGAGCTAGAACCACAACCGAGCAATAGTGTCACGTGAACCTCAACGCCAAGATCGATTAACAAATCATGTCGTTTCTCAAGCATGAAAAGTTCTCCACTACATTGCTTTTATTTGTTGGATTCGTGGGTATGAGAGACACGTTTCAGCTCGTGGATATGGCAAGGTCAACCATTCCTTCCCTTGGACATCCACGAGACCGAATGAGTTCCCCTTCATTATGTAGATGTTACCGCCGTGAGGTAGGGCTGGAGCTAATGAAGGTGAAAATTCTGTACGTAATGGCATATGATTTTAAAGAAACGATGTGGCACAATTGCCCTTGCTTTTTCTTAGTCCTCTAAGAGCTCCGTCTATGTTCTTGTGCAACCATGCTTGAGTTATGGGCTGGTCCCAAGGGGGGCTCAATCTGGATATGCCTCCTTGAAATGTGCATTGTTACACTGTTGGACGTCACTCTTAATGTTGCCAGGTTGTTTGAGGTCAGATGTTCAAACTCGAACAGCCAAGTGAATAACACTTCATGCTCGCCCTTCTAGATGGGCGGGTGGCGTCACCGCGTTAAGGCCCAACCCCGGGCATCGTGCGAAGCAACGTTCTTTCCACCCCTTTTCCTCCTTGTTTTTGTGGTAAAGATTGCCTTGGGGGCGAGGGAAGCCCTGGTGTACCCTTGAGTGTTTTTTTTTTGCACCAAGAAACACTCATCTTGCAAATACTTATAGTCACCAGGTTTTTTTCATGTGAAAAGTACATCGTTGTAGCTACATATGAGCCCTCATCCACATGTGACGTGCAATTTAACCCATTGACCTCATCCCCAAGGGTATCTTTGCCACTTGTCTAGCCCTGTGGCAGGGGGTCCATGCTCACATATTGTACGTGTAACGGAATTCCTGTCCCCCTAATTGTGATGAGTTGTTCATACATATTCTTCAAAGAGTGCAACAAAAATAGTGGCGGCGTGTTGTTGTGAGCTGCAGAGATTGGGTTGTGATGTTGATGACTGACGTTAACGTCTTGACAGTTGAATTTTTGCTTCCCTTCTGTAGTGATAGGTTCCTCGTGGTTATGTGCTCCATAAGTTCCTCAAAATCCATGTTGCTGGAATTTTCCGATTTGGTTCCTTCTTTAGAGACATTTTAGAGTGGTTTCCACCATTCAACAATGTCTATGGACGATTGAAGAAGGAAGGGAGAATGTTCAAATAAGCAAGTCACATCTCCTAATCTCACTTAAGACTTTCTATGATGGGCTTACCTCTCCGGCAGTCATGGAAAGTGTTTGAGACTGTCTCACGGTGTACATCATACAATGCATTTGAAAATCCATGACATTTTAATCTCGGTCAGTTTTCTTCTTGGGGTGATCATGTCATACCACAAACTTTGGCCTTTTTTACATCTACTTCCTCTCCCTTGATTATTGTTATTCACTCTCGTGGGAGGTTCTTTTGTATTCTTTTATACAATTCCCTCTCATTGTGTGGTGAAATCGTGATGTGATGTTTTATCAGTGAGAGGTAGTTCGTGTTTTGCTACTTCATTACAAAGGTCTTTTACTTACAATTATTTTTCAACAAGCAAGGAATCCTGCTGTCTAGACCATATAGTGTCTCATGTTTTTAGGAGGAACCGGTTGAAATCAATGTGTCTTTGTGATAGACATTGTACAAGAAGGCTCGGTGTATTCGACATTTCTTCCCATCACTCCTCCCCTCTTGAAATAGGATGCGTCGTGCGCACGCTTAAGTCTATAAATGCCTTGGTTTTGAAACCGGCCAATGTGAAAGCGTCCATTTTTTGTTTGACACCTAGTTGAATCATGGACCAGTCCGAAGGGAACTAGCACTATAAGATGTTTATGTTTTCCACAAATATATTTTTTAGTAATGCAAGCAAGAATAGGGTATTTTTATGGTTGGGAGGGCATAAATACAATACTCGAAGGTCATGTGAGCAAGTTTAAAACCATGCCACAATGGGATGCATTTGGGGCTGGACTAGGGACCTGACTAGAAAGTGTTAGTGGACAAGGCATTCATATGTGACTAGTCATATCAATTCATGCATGCAAATACATCCTTTGGAAACTTCATTGGGAAATGGACCCACTGGTGAACAAAGATAATTCTAAAAATCCCCTCATACTTATTCTTGTATCATCTTCCTCTGAATTCAAAGTACAAATGCATAATAGGGATCTAATGACACGTATTTCCGCTCAAGTGTGGTCTAAAATCAATGTCTTCAAGAAAACAGATTTTCAGTACACTAATTTTGGAGCGTGTTACTTTGGTTTGATTATCAATACCTCATAGCATTAGTAGTACCCTTGTTGCCTTGTTGCCTCACTTCATGCAGTCAAGTCACCACATTCGTCCACCTTGTCGGCACAATTGCCAATAGTAGTGCCCTTGCCTCTGTCCATATGTCGAGTGGTTCTTTGATCTTTGATTTGAGGGTAACCTATCATGTGATGATGCCCAACCATTACATGTTTTCTTCCATTGGCCCTTTTGGTTCAGTGCGCATTGTGCAGACTAGACTTGGCTAGTTGCTTCCTATCGAGGAATTTGTTTGTTTTGGTAGGGACATGTTTATGACGAACGTGTTCTAACTGCCTTTTCTTGGGGTTAGCCTAGTGCCCATGAAATCCTTGGAAGATGAGGGCTCAAATTATGTTGCTGATTGTGTCGGCAATATTGCACTCAGCCCCTCTAGTCGCATCATCGTGCATGGCATCAACTCTGCCATGTTCCTTTGCTTGTACACGCTCGTATTTTTGTTGGATTTTCTCTCGTTCGTGAGGCTTCCTCCCCATCTCCAAAGCATGTGTGCCTTCTATATCTTCATCGCAAGAATGCATAAATTGACATTATTAGTAGCATACATGGCCTATAGCCTGCATTCTTTCTATATGTCTACCTTTCACCTACCCTTTTCCTTCTCACATTCCAAGCCATGCCTAGCAATGAATGCACCACCCTCCGTTCTCTATCTCAAAACCCTCACCATTGTATCGTGCAAAAGAATGTTACATTAAAAATTTGTTTTTTTTTTCTTTCACATGTTGGGGACTTGAGGCTCGTGTTTGCATAGCCAGAGTCCGGAAAGATACACAATGGGTAGATTACACTTCCACTATAGCCCGTAGAATATTTCTTGGCACGATGGAAAATCCATGGTGTTACCCCTTCTCCACTCCCCAAAGCTTTAGGAAATCGCTTCTATGTGGCGTTGCCATGTTCAATGATTATAATTACAATGCATTTTTTTCATCCGTGTTATTCTATTGTGGCGTTTCTTAGCAAGAATGGTCGAGGCAGCCAATCACTTGGCTTTCTTGGACTACATTTTCTCAGTGTCTATATTTTTTTGGTTACCTAGTAACAAAACGACCAATAGCCATTATAGTGGCATGACAGCCACAAGTTCTGCCAAGAAAAAAGGCTCGATTTCTGACTTCTCAGGTCCATCGAGTGGCAATGGCTTGGATGTGCTTTGTTGATCTACGTTTTTACAATGTGAGAAAGTTTATTGGTGGGGCCATGCATTGACAGATCGACAGAGACTATTGTTGGGCTAGGAATACAAATTAGATGGGAGCTCGTGCAATCGTAAATCATGCCCTCATTCTTGAATCAAGAAAAGAACTTGGCTTTTGCGGTAAGGAAATCAGGACATATGCATGATATCTTGCACTCTGGCCTCCATGATTGAGGGTCAAAGAGAGCCGAGCAACAATCTTAAGCTCGCTCACACTCAGGCCCGCACGAGTGATGGTAAGGAGATCCGAGAAACAGTTGAGGGCTCACTAGCACATGGGTCTGCATGACCGAGGGTCAACAGAGCCGAAAAAGAGCAAACAATCTCATTGAGCTAGAGCCAATGGCTTCGCTAAGGACACTTTGCTCAGTGGAATGACCAAACACGAACCAAGCAACGAACAAACTTTTGTTGTTTCCGAGTAGGAGGTCTTGTTGGATGATAGCAGACCCACCAAGCGTCAACATGAAATGAGGCTAGAGGTAAAAAGAGAGGGGTACCGGTCCCTCTTCCCTTCACGCATGTTGCTGACAGGAAGATACGAAGTTGAAGGGATGTTTCCCCCCTTTTTCCCTCCATCTCCTTTGATCCAGGCTACACCAGGAGGGAGGAGAGCATCACGACTCATCCTCTCCCTCCTTTCAATGGCATGGAGGGCAACAGGGAGGGAGGGAGGAGACGAAACTTGCCCCCCCCCCCCCCCCCCCCCCCCCACCTGTCATGGTGTAGATGGTGCCCGGGGGGGAGGAGATGCGCGTGGCTCTCTCTATCTCTCTCTCTCTCTCTCTCTCTCTCTCTCTCACCTATAGCGAGGAAGGTGGCAAGTAGGAAGGATAGGAGTATGGCTTGCTCTCGCCCTGCCACATGGTATGGACGGCGCCGGAGAATGAGGAGAGGGGAAAAAATTCCTCTACCCTTCCTCCCTGGTGTTGATGGCACCAAAGAAGGAATATAGGAGTGCGGCCTCCTCTTCCCTTCTCCCATTGCGCAGATGGTACCAGAGATGATGGAAAGGGGCGTCGCTTGCCTCTCCCTCTTATATGGCCCTTACAACTCCAGATGTAAGATGAGAGAACACACTCCTCTCCATCTTTCATTGCACCAACTGTGCCTAAGATGGAGGAGATGAACGACCTTTTTTTCTCTCCCCTTCATCCCATGGCACTAACAGTGCCAAAGGACGAACAAGGCAAAGGAGGGATATGGATGCATCTTCCATTTCTAATGATGCAAAAGGTGGCTCAGGATGGGAGAGTACTTGCCTCCATTTCTCCCCCTCTCTCAGTGGTACCCGAGGAGGAAAGAGGGATTCCCTCTCCCCATCCCTCCTTCCGATATTCCTGAACACAGAGGATTTAAGTGGTGCAAGGAAAGGTTCATCTCCCTATCCTGATTTCCCAGAGCATACGGGACAGGAGAAACCAATTCATTTTGTAGGAAAATTGGCACTAAGGTGGATGTTCACAAGTAAAGAAGCCGATATAGGGACAAGTGAGTGCGTATATTTTTGGTTTACATCGACTTTTTCTTTGAGAACCTGAAACGAAGATGGATTGTTCTTTGACCTTGGTTTTGACCGCCGCAAAAAATGGCACAGAGCTCAATTTGAGCTCTAATATGTTATCATAAGCTTTAGATTAGTCCTAAAACTGCCTATATATGAATGGAAAAAGTATGGAAGGACAAATGATTTTTTCCAACATCACATATTCTGCATTTTGAATGAGAAATTACCCTATGTGAGGAGAGTAGCATGTAGAATGTACCAAACAAACATTCTCTATCTTTCGTGACAATGGCACCAATCATACCCTACTGGTCTTTGAGTTCGTTATGAACAGTCTGGAGTTTTTTCCTGTCAAAACTAAAATTTCACAAAAATCAAAGGAACCACCAGAATAATTTTAAAACGAAACTTCAATATTAATGTGTCACTTTTGAAATTTTATCGTGACATTGCTCATCTCTTACCTTTTCTTATGGCCATATTCTCCAAAGCCAGTTTCTGGATTCGACAATGTCCTGAAGTTTCCATCAAACTACTACTACTGGACTTCATGTGTGCAGTGCATTGTCAGGCGATTTGCTTTGCCAAACCATACCAAGCACACTGGTACCCATCCACTCAGCCCAAAAGGACCTTGTGGACTGTGGCGCGGCAGATCACGTGCTTACTTGCACAGATTGTCTGGCCAAATCAGATAAAATCAAACCAAATATGACAAAATTATTATGTACCAGTTGACCCACATTGCTGATACCCGGACGATGAAAACCGATAATCTAACATGAAGAACCACTGAAAATAACTCCTAGTCCATTCACCAAATTTAACATATCAGAAATCAGGGTTTGTCGAATTGAAATGTACTACCACCCATATTGAACCCTTGTCAATCTTATGTAAACTTATATCAGCTTGAACCAAACGCTAAAATATAAATATTACCATTACAAGAGCAAAAGAATGCCAGTGAAGTAGGTGTTGGCCTAGACTTTTGGCAGAGTTCCGATTGCACAAAACAGGTGCCGGTTACTAGAAACACACGCATTGTCATCATGGATGTGTGCATGTTCATACACACACACACACACACACACACACACACACATTCTGGTCACATGACAGATACAAGTGCTGATTTTACTTGGAATGAGGACGACGACGCCACAATTATACTACTTGCATGCATGCCAAATGTACCAGAGTCTGGACTTGTAGTGAAGTGTTAAAATCAAGTGCCATCATTGCACCTTTGATGTGAGTGCCGAAGGAACCAATGTTGCAAATGTTGATGAGATTTTTGAGAGTGTCATCTATACCAATGACTCAAGCGTCAAATGCACTGTTGATGTGAATACTAGAAATACTACTGACGTAAGTGCCAATGGCATATCAACATGAGGACCAAATGCACCACGGAGACCAATACTAAAAAACATGATTTGTGTGGATTTTTATTGAATGAGAATGTGAGTACCACTTACACTTAATACACAAATTATGATGGTAACATTCGTTTGAGGGCTTATTGCGTAAAAGTCACAAGTAAGTTCCACTTGGAATATGAATGACAGGAAAAAGGAGGTTTTAGCATTGACGCAAGTGTCGAACGCATCATGGCCACAAGAGCTGACTTTACTACTAACAAGAGCGTATGATGAACATTGGACATAAGTGCAGAATGCACCATTGTCACAAATACTAATTACACAATCTACCAAGGTTTCAGGTTGCACCTTTGTCATGGGTGTCGAATGTACTACTGATGTAAGTGCCAAAGGCATTATGGGCACAGATTCTAATTGGAGTGGCCATGTCAGTGTTGATGGTGTAACACACATTAGAGATCCTCGTTGCATGAATGACATGATTGTGTATGGCACCACATTGCTTCAACTGGCTAAGTATCATTGCAACTGAGATTAACATGATGAATCATGCTTATCCGCAACATAGTATCACCAAACGAACACATACAATCTATGATCAGTGTGGTTCTAAGTGCAAATGTGGTCATGGTGTAATTTGAAGTGCTGGAAATATGTTATTTTACAGCCGAGGATAATCTCAAAGAACTCGAGGACGGTTGTATTACCAAATGCCATTTAGACAATCAGAAAACATGTCAATACCAAGCACTTTTGCCTATGTTAGGTAGTCAACTACTTCTGAAAAAGTATTCACCCATCATCAGAACGTGACCTTATTACAAGATCAAAAACTCTTGAATTTTAACCACATATGTCATGAGTGATCCCAAAATTGCTTGTTTTGAGGAGTTTGAGAGGCCAAGTTGGTTATGCAGTTGACTAAAAAATATGCAGACCTTGTATGAGGGGAAGAGTAATATTCCATGGCCTATATCCCGAAGTCTTTGATATCAAAGTAACTATAAATTTGCAGGCTTGAGAGGACACCATCCGTGTGGACTATTTAAACTTCAAAACATAAAGCATCATCAACTAGATGTTGATATTTCTAAGAATCACATCGAAAAACAGAGTGATCCATCATCCAATAAATAAAGGCATGTGATTCGTACCTATTTACCACAGTTGCGTCATGATTGGTACATGACGCAACATTGAATTCACGGCATGCAAGTTAAGCTTGCGAGTAAATGAGAGTTGTACCAACGTAACGAGCAAGATCATGTAAGCTGTGTGCACACACATGTTGTAAATCTTCATCAGAACTCTTGAAGCCACCATGGGAAATATATATATATATATATATATATATATATATATATATTTTAGTGATTGCATGGGTTGTGCCACAAGATTAGTATGTCAATTGCCATGGCATTATTATGCTGAAAGAAAATTTGATTGTTTGATGGCTTAGCACATGGGCAAGCCATGTCATCGCATTCCAATTAAATGGTGAAAACACATATAATATTTGTAATCATCCTGATTTTGATCACAAAGACATTAAATCAGGAGACTCCTACACAGTGCGTAACTGTGAGATTCAGATTGACGTTTTCAAACGGGAATGTCATGCCTTTGATACTCAGTGCTTCCGAGTCCTGGAAACAACTGCCGGGAATAGAGTATGAAACATCCATGGCTAATGCGGGCATCAGGCCATGATTGAACATGTTAAGGACAAGGATCATTCTTGAATACGTACACAGTGGCACGACCATTGGCACTTTATCACTTGGTGGGTGATAGATGAAGATTACGATACCTGACCGGTATGCATGAAAGACAGATACATGAGATTGTATCAATGGCCTTGTCAAAGACACGAGGAAAATAATATGACCTGAAAATGGATCAACTCCAAACGTGACCGTGCATGCATTAATGATGAGAACTTGATCTTCTATGCCTCCCTCATGACTTGAGACACCAAACTACGATGGTAAAATACAACAACGTGCACTCTCAAGCAGATGACTTGATAAAGTGAATGTTGAACACAAAGGAGACTTGAAGTCAACAAATTCAATGCATAATTACTCAACAAGTGAATATCTTCTGGATATTGACAGATGGGAGTGCTCGAACCAACTTCGCAATCATATGTTCTTGAACCTATTTTACAATGCCTCATATTCAGTGGGGTACATGCGATGCCTCTTTTTCAATAATCCACGGTTCTATGAAGATCTTGTAGTCTTCCACAAGTGGACTATGGCATACTTGGGGTCTTAACACGGTCCAAGAATTGCGCACAATAACTACAACCGTTGCCAATTGCTATACACCAGCTGTATGTTGGCTTCTCCATATTGGTGGTCAGGCTGGCCACATAAAGAATCACCATCTACTTTGGGACCTGTGGGAGGTATCCGGATATTGTGACAGAGAAATCCTCTAGAAGGCTCTTGAGGAACTTACATTCCGGATCAATGTCAAACGATGATTGAGAGGAATCTCATAACTAAAGAAAAAATGAGCACACTACATTTGGGATGTATATTGTAATCATCCAAATTTGGAAGATTCAAGCATGCCAGAAGCATGCTTCGGCATTAAGAGTGCCCTTCTAGGTTTTGATCATGGTCTGAAATGACTGGTTGAGGAGCCACAACAATCTCCGACAAAAACTATGGATGGAAAATCCATAGGAACCTTAGATAATCTTAATGAGGAATGGTAGGTTTTTATCCGGTGATTTGTATCCATTAATGGATCTCTTATCAAAATATAGTATAGTGACACCGTGACTCACTAAAACAGAAGGTTATGCTATACGGGCTGAACACTTTTTTCTGAAAGGGCCTGTTTATTCTACAATGAAAGAAGAAAGTAGGATGACCTTCGGGATATCACTCGTGTAGCATCCGTTGATAAATGTTTTTCAAGTGTTTCATACAAGGGAGGTATTCTGGAATGGGTACATAAGAGTCCCGAATAGTTTATCCAAGCAATTTGGTTGCAGTGCAACATATGCCACCCACACTACTGGAAGAGCCACATGGCACAAGTGGGGTCACCTAGGACCCCGGACAGGAAGACAGAATAATGTATGGTTAAAACCCCTCAAGCACAAAGGTATTGGCGTAGTTTTTCAAGGATTCTTTCCACTCCGTTATTCCATTACACTGGTAATACCAAATGTACGAAAGAATGTGGAAGATGAGCATAACGATTTTGTGCAACTTCCCGAACATCCTCCAAGGCAAATTCTTGGAATGGATGCTCCTACATGTCCTTGTTGTAAAAGAGTACATGTTATGACATCTTAGCAAGGACTTGGAAAAAGGATAATCTACAACGAGGTTTCTGGAACAAAACCAAGACCTTCCTTGCATGTCAATTCTTTTACAAGACAAAGAGCACCCATATGTGGATACTAGCTAGACCATGTGTAGACATCATGGTATACCCGTTTGAAGGTCATGATACGATGAGCAATGTGCTCCTAGCAGGATCCATGAAAGTGAGATTGATATATCTCAAGATATCTAGTTGAAAGCCAGCTTGCTTTAAATAGCGATGTGAGCGGCACCCATGGTAGAAATAAGGAGATGACGGTTGAAATGAATATCATTCAGGTCGGAGAAAAATTTCCATCGTGTTTGTTGAAGCACATAGGCGGCGATTGTTCTTGCCAGGTGACTGATGAAACATCCTTTGAAGATTAACTTTATTTTTTGAAAATAAGGCAAGGTGCTCAGCACCCTTGTCTGAGGTCCGTGGTGCCTCCCGAACATGAGATCAGCCCAACATGCAAGTCACATAGGCTTAGTGTGGCCTAGAGTCTAGTTTGACTCTAACCTGAAAAATATCCATTGGCAGGATTAGAGGCAAGGGATATGTCACGATGGAAAATATATTGCATCACTCCTCCTCCACTCTAAAGGCCTTGGATTCCTATTTCCACGAGGCATTGCCACGTGTGATGCTAAAGACAAGGATGCATATTTTCCATCCGTGACCTGTAATGGCCCTGCCTATTTTGCCATGATGTGACTTAGCCAAAATGGCAAAGGCGGCCATCCACTTGGCCTCATTTGACTACATTATTTGAGGGCCTGCTTTTTTTTGGGCAAAGTCACAGAGCTGCCCACGGTTGTTACAATCTCATACCCGAAGGCCGATCTCATGGGACACCACACTCATGACTTCCATGGTGATCTTGGGAGCTACGTGCTTTTCCTAACTAATGATTTCAGTTTTTCCGAGTTTTTCTTCTCGTGAGAGGAGCCATGACGGTGAAGGTTGCACTTAGAAGCTCCCTTCAAGCTAAATAGTCATCCAAGGCTAAGGAGAACCTCAAGGAGGATGAAGGCACAGCACAAGAAGGGTCATGGATGCCACTATAAGCTTGGCGGCACAAGGGAAAAATCCCTCAAGAAGCCTAGAGAAGTCAAGGAAAAACCAAGGAAGACAAAGGAAGACAAGAGAAGACAAATGGAGACAAGAAAACAGGGAAATGAAATGGGAGGGAAGGTTTGTTTGAGATCCCCATACTTGGAATCCCTCTTCCCACTCTCCTTTACTAAGTGAGCAATGCACATCGCCCTTGTCATATTTCCTTTGTGTAACAGTTTTCTTTATATTGTGGAGGCTACTTTGTGCCTTGAGTCACGGCTAGGAGAAGTAGCTCAGAAACTAGGTGTTTGTGTCGGTGGTGGCTTTGTAGACAATATATTTTCTCCACCATGTGATTGTGCTGAACGTGGTGGACTAGGAATACGAGGAATTTTTTTCTATATGGATATGCCATTCACGAAGGCTTCAAAATAGAGTTTTCAAGTTTCAAGTTGTCCCACCAAGTGTGAGAGCAAAAGGGAAGGGAGGCAACCCTCTCCTTGAATGATGAGCAACACTCACCAGGTTGGATCATGCAAGTTTTACAAGGAAAGGTCAAGGAGAAACAGTTCCTCTCTCAGCTTGTGCACAAACCTTACACAAACCACAACATGCTAGTGCACGAAAGGTGACAGAGGATGACGAGCGTAGGTCCTTCTTTGGCCAACAAGGGCAACTTGGTTGTGGCCTCACCACGTGCCCTTCACGGTCCCCGACTTCCGAGGACCGTGGCTGCAAGCATGGCCACCAATATGAAGGTGACTGTGTGTCAAAAGATAACCCATGATAACATATTAAAAAGAGAGAAACACATTTTTACAGCAATTTATTCCAGAAAATCTTGCTTTACATTGCGCTCTTTGTTCTTGTAAAAAAGGGACGGTCATTCACACATGTATGTGGACTACTGAGTGATGAATAAAACGAAGTCAAGAAATCAATTCCCCATAACACCTATTGAGGACCTCTTTGACCAAATCCAAGGAGAAAATGTTTTCATTTCCTTGGCTTTGTCTGACTGGTACCATCAAGCCTCCATCTTGGAATTTGGTATGCCCAAAACGGTGCACACACGACACTCTCTATTTTGCATTTTGTGTTTTTGGGCTGACAAACACCTGAATGTTTGCTAAGAATTTTGACCAGTTTTTCTCAGTTGAATGGGAAGATATCGTTGTTTTCTAGATTCAAGGAAGAGAACATAGACTATGTGTGCTAAGTCCTTGAGATGATTTGAAGGAAAATTTCTATGCAAAAGTGAGCAAGTGCATATTTGTATCAGCTGAGCTCAAATACCCTAGACACAACGTAAAAATGATTGCATCTGCATCGATCCACAAAAATTCCAAGCTGGAGTGGATTGGCCACGTCCAGAGAATGTTTCTTATATGGTCGTTCCTCGACCGTGTGAAGTATTTTCGTTGATTAATGCACTGGTGTTCAACCCTTGTAGCACTGATAACCAGGCTCGTGCAAAAATACACATGCTGGCAATGGACACCTGACTATGAAAATACCTTTTTCAATGTCAATGAAATTTAGCTGAATGCACCTGATTTAACTCATCCATATCCATTACAAGATTGGGAGGTACAGTTTGAAGCATTAGTGGTAGGAATCAGAATAATCCTAATGCAAAAAGGACACTGTATGGCATTTGAGAGCCAAAATCTCATTCCCGCTAAATTTCGATGCATGAATGATGATCAAGAACTCCTTGCTGTCATACTTGCTTTAAAGACATGACATTCTTACCTTGAGAATGCCATGTTGTGACCCAACACAGTCTGTCTGTTTTTCTTCAAATGCAAGTGAACCTTTCAAGACGACAAGCACGTTGGAGAAATTACCTAAGTTGATATCTTTTCTACATAGAAGTATAAGCTAGGACACATCAATGTGACCAATCTACGAACTCAACATCTTGAGGGATATAATTAACCACCGAAGCTAATGGGGTTTTTATGGCCATATGGTCAAGAGTAATGTAGGCACCACATCTCATGTACCTTTGCAACAACCATTTTGAGAGATAATCCACTCTAATGGATTTGTACAAAAGATCCAATTAATATACCATGTGAACTTTTGGTTTCAAGAATCTCAAATCTGGAAGAGTATGGATTGGTGGAAGCCAGATGAATAGACCAGTCCAGAGAATGATTCTTTGTGCCAGAATGGATATATCTTCGAGCAAAAAGCATCTCGTAAGTTCACAACCTGCCATTGGCAGGACATGTGGGACCGCAAAAGAATGGATCTGAGTTTCAAACCACTACTGATGGTCACAATGGAGAGTCAATGTCTATAAGTATTGTATGACATGTGATCCATATCCGTGGAAAAAAAATAGTTACAAATTCCTATTGGAATATTTCAACAACTCCTTTCACTGGTAGATCCGTGGGAGTACATCAACATGGAATTTATAACTCGTACTTATGACACAACCCATAATAACGATGAAATCTTGGTGGCTATAGAACTTCTGGTGAAGATGGCACACTTCATTTCCAAAACCAGTAATGTGAATAGAGAGAAGACTGCTCGTCTCTTGTTCAAGGGTCTTGTGAAGTACCACAACCTACTGTTGCATATCATCTCTGTCCAAAATAAAAACTTGTAGTAATTTATAGCAACATATTCATTTTGTTTGACCCTCAATCCAATGGAAAAAATATAGCATGTGAACCACTCTCTCAAAACGATGTTGTGCATGTACGTGGACTTTTCCATGGATGGCTATGAAGAATTGCTAGTCCTTGTAAATTTTGTAGCAAATAACTCAGTGAATGGTTCCACACGATTCACGTCATTTTGTTGAACAATTGCCAACATCCAGTGGTGCCCTGTTCATTGGTAGACAGTGGGAGGAAAATTATACTTTCTACTCGCGCCTTTGCCAAGCACATAAAATCCTTGTCACATAAGGTAAAAGGTCACTTTTAAATGGCTTGGAAACAACAAAAGGCACATGGTGACAATACTACGAGGTCTCGTTTGACATCGGTGATGAGGTGTTTCTCAGCACAAAAAACCTTTGGTTAAAATTGGTTGATGTGAAAAGTATTAATGAAAGTGGGTTGAACCCTTTTGCATCACTTCACAGATAGGGCCATTGGCATGTAGATTGCTACTTTGGTCGAGTATGATAACGCATGAAGCCTTTCCTGTAAGCTTGCCAGCTACATACATGGCATAAGGAAGGGTTCAGCTATCACCAGCAATATTTACTACAACCTTCACGATATTCTTTTCCTACTAGATTGCCAAGTGCATTGGGTCAGTTGTGTACTTGAGCACAACTCATGGGAGCCCAAATACCATTATTCACTATAATTTTCAACAAGTATCTGAGCAAGCTGACAACTCCGACTGATCAACACATTGTACGCAACACCACCTGGTCACTTACCTAGTGAACAACATTCCCAATGGACAGCATTCGTGGAATGACACCATTTGAGGTTGGGTACGCCCAACATGGTTGTTGCATGGAGGCTCCATCCTAAAGAGGGAGGTTGCTAGCCATTCTAACATGTAGAGTGATGTTTAGGTCAAGACATATCTACACATGTTCATGTCTTGGCTGGTAGTTGAAAATTATTCTGTTTCTTTCGTAATGCTGGCACTTTTCTATCAAGCACTCTTCTTTGTTTTTCATGAACCAGGGCATCTTATTATCAGTGGAAAGGAATGTAACATGAGGGACGATCTGACACTCCCAACACATGATAGAATCAGGTTGGCTGGCAAGGTGGAGAAAATTCTTGCAGACCGCCAGTGGTGACGTTGGAGTGAGTTTCTAGCGAACTCGAAGCGGTACACGGTTAAGCACAACTCTTGGGAACCAGAAGCCAACTTTAACGTTGGAGGTACTAACACAGCTCTCCAGGAGAATCTCTGCTGTGGTGGGATGGCACACCTTTGTCAGAACGGGAAAGGGGGTGAATGTAACAAGGTGTCCCTATTTTCTTGGCATCACTGGGGCCTCCTCTTAGTTTCAAGGGAATTTGAGCCTTTTTCTGATTTTGGAAAAAAGAAGCTCGGTGTTGAGCTCAACTCTGCTCGACCGCACAAGCAAGGAGCGAGTGAGCAAGGGGCAAATGAGCAAGCAAGAAATTGCAAGGGGAGAACTCCATTGCCAAGGGGCTGTTTCTCTTGCACCTTGTGTGGAATTCTAAACATGCCACACAAGGGTGGATTTCACAATATCGACGAGTAGCACACCGGATATACTCTCTGCCAAGGGGATCGTACCATAGGAGTTTCCAATAATAAGCGCAATCAACGCCCACATGAGGACTGGTGGCTGTGACAGTGTGAAGATCGTAATATTCTGGTGGTGTGTGTAACATAGTGACCGGACTCACTATTACGACACATACACGGGGACTGTGATGTCGTCAATTTGACAAGGTAGCTCGTTGGAGACATGTGNCCAATAATAAGCGCAATCAACGCCCACATGAGGACTGGTGGCTGTGACAGTGTGAAGATCGTAATATTCTCGTGGTGTGTGTAACATAGTGACCGGACTCACTATTACGACACATACACGGGGACTGTGATGTCGTCAATTTGACAAGGTAGCTCGTTGGAGACATGTGTTTCTACTGCGCTGGCACAAAGTGATCATGACGGATCGTCGTTCTGGGTAAATTGAAGGCCAAGGATTTCTTCCACGGGCCATTAGGTGCAAGTAGCTTGTTGTAGCAAGCTAGGAGAGGAGTAGAACGAGGCTAGTACTAGCCAGCCGGATAGTATAAGCCATATGCATTGCTCATCATAATCAACCTGCCATATCCAACACTAGTATCTAGACTATCTCCAAGGCCATATTTCCATTGCGCATATGTTGTCCACATAGTGAAGCTTATTTTTATGAAGGTACACACTCCTCTTGGTGTCCTCACTTCCTTCAACTTGGATAGTATTGGGTGGAGCTGTCCCGCGACCCTGGTAAAAATTGTTGAGTTCACAATAGGCATGAACAAGGGAGATGTGGAAAACTTGATGGATGGTGTGATGAGCTGTAAGATCCTGTTTATATGACACAGTTGTTTGCTTACGTAGAATGCAATCCACCCATTATGGCTTGATATTTGGGCTACCAAATCCAATTTGCTACAAACTGGCAGATTTGAGCATCAGCTGATCACCCACATGCAGATAGATGCTTGTCTGCATGGTGCTTTTGCTGCTTCTGTGTCTTCAACATCCATATTCAAACCATATCCCAAGTGGTTGTAAACCCATCAACAACCTGCTGCACAGTAGGAAGAGATGTTTGTATAGAAAGGACAGTTAGGCTTAGTGGTTAGCGGCCATTAACATCTCAAATGATGATTTTCTTGCTGATACTGACACCGCCATGCTCTAGCCAATCTCTACCAATCTCAGCTTCTCCTCACAGCCCTCTCCATCCCGTAGAACCATGCTCCATAGCAGCTTCTCCAAGATCGATTCATACAACATTTCTGTCCATCACTCTGTGGAACATGATTTGAGGAGTCTTGACATCCATGATACTCTGTGGAAATGTAATTGAATGTGTCATCTTCAAGAACCAATCAACCACAACCAACATCGTGCTGCTTTCCTACTATGCCATAAGCAAACCATCGATGAAGTCGAGCAAGATGTCTGTCCATGACCATTAAGGTACAGGTAATGATTGCAGCTCTCTTGGTAGGCTAGTCCTCCGTGCCTTGATATACTCACACACATCACAGCTTCTAATAGTCAGCCATTCTCACAACTTCTCACAAACCTCTAATAGTCAGTCATCATTCACTACCACCAGTATTTATGTGAAGAAGCCTTGAGTGCCTTGTTGAATCCGGACTGAACTGAAAAGTGGGTGTCATGCGATTCCTCCAATAGCAAGTGTTTCAATGGTGCATAGTCCGGTACGACAGTATTACACTCTTGTCCCTTTTGACGACACAATCCATCCCACGTAACATCTTTCTCCGCATCACCAATGAACCACCCATTCACGCCATGCTCGTGCTTGGACAATCTATGCATGTTTAGAAATCCCATGAACATTGAGATGGTATTGAGGTTGAGGTTTAACCTCAACCTCAATTTGCCACATTCACCTTCACAGGCTTGTACTGGATCTCGCATTCGTAGAACCTCCTTCCAGAAACTCCACCCTACAAGTTGTTCGGTGACTAAGTTTTGGTTGTGTTGTCAGGTACTTCAAGGCATAGTAATCCATGAATTTTATAAAATGTCCAGGTAGCACCACCAATACTTCAAGACATAGATCACAACCAACATCTTCTTCTCATTGATTGGGTAACAAATCTCCATACCTCACTGCTTATGAGAAGTGTACACAGTTAGCTTTAGTTCCTTTTCTTGATCTTTCATTGGCACTGTCCCAATGACATAGCCGTTTACACTTGTCACCATGGCGTACTCCTCAGATGAACCCAGATGCACTAGGACCATAACATCACACATTGTAGACTTGACCTCCTCAAAGCCTTTATGATCATCATCGCCCCATTCCCACTGGTGATCCTTCTTTAGTTGAGTGAGAGGTATACCCTTGCCAGCATACCCCCGGATGCACTTCTGGTAGTAGTTGACAAATCACAGGAGCACCTTGATGTCTCATACGCATCCCACTGTCAGCCAATGTTTCACTGCATCCACCTCCTTGGGCTCCATGTGAAGACCCTTGCAGTCACAACGTATCCAAGGAACTCTACCTCTTCCTTCTTTAACTCAAACTTGGAGAGCGTATAAAATAATGTTTCTCTTTGAAGGATGCCCAAAACATTCTAAAGATATTGCTAATATTCTTCCAAGGTTTGAGAGTAGATGAGGATGTCGTAAACATACCACCAAGAACTGATCCAAGTGAGAGTGGAAGGTTTGTTAGATAAGGCTTATGAATGTTTCTTAAGAATTCGTTAACCCAAACGGCATCATGAGGTACTCATAATGGCCATACAGTGTCTAAAACGCTATACCCTGCTTTGCAATCCAGATATGATGATACCCTGAATGCAAGTCTATCCTGGTGAAACATTGTGCTCTTGTCAACTGGTCAAACAACTCCTCAACCCTTGGCAATAAGGACTAGTTCCTGACATTTACTAAATAACCGTGCAATAGTCCATGTACATCATCAATCCCTCCTCCTTTTCTTCACAAAAAGGACATGTGTTGTATAAGGTGACACAGGTAGTGTGATGAATCATTGCCCCTTTTGCTGCCATAGCTGACTTTCGACCTCACCTAACTTGTTTTTGTTCACAGAACAAGCAGTACATAGACTTGGAGTTTCTCCCAAAACCAGCTGAACTTTGTGGTTGCTGTCCCCCTTAGGTAGTAGACAACTAAACAAGAAACACATTAACGGAGCTCACTCCCTCCATGCCTTCATAAAGCTCCGGTTTTGGTGTGTTTTATTGCTCCTCGTTGTCTCGCTTAACCTTTGCTACCAACACTTCCACCTCACCACCTCTTCTGTCGCACCCACACCAAAAACACTTGGCACCCCTTGCGTTGATGAACACTTGAGCTAAATGCAACTATGCTACAACACCTTTCCAACTGGGGAGTCCTTGTCCCCACTCCAAAGCGGCAAAACTATCTGCTCTCCACTTTTCTTCACCTTCATATAGATGCACACCCAATCCGTAGCAGGATTCTAACAAGGCAGCCAGAAACGCCTAAAAATGGCATCGTAGTCATCCATTGGATATGTGCAAATTCTCACCTCGTACAACAGCTAGGCCAGATGGACCCTTAGAAGCTTTAGATCCAATCTGCATCCCAGGTCCCTTTGCACCAACTTGGCCCTAGCCTCTCCTGGCTCCCAGGTAGCTGTGCTAGCCATAGATTGTTTACAATGTCATCACTAAAGAACAAGTGCGACATGTCGTAATAGAGCAAAGCTTTGACCTGCCGGTGTGTCTGGTGCCTCTCGACGTTCACAGAACCAGCTGATGAGTTTTGGCAACCCCCCCCCCCCCCCCCCCCCCGAATTCTCCCTCTTCCTTCTCTCAAGAGAAATACACTTGCCAGCTCTCTAGTTGTTGATGGAATTTTGGAACTGGTGTTTATAAATGCGAAGGAAGGATTTCCAGTAGTTGGTCATCGACCACTTACTGCTGGTTGTCGTTTCTCTCGTTGTACCTTTTTTTGTAGTTTTTCTTGTGGTGTTTACGCTTTACGTAGCTCCGTAAAGTCCCATCACACAGGCTTGCTCTGGTAGTGGCCTCCATCCATTTCGTTTATCTCTGTTGGGAAATTGTTTTTATGTCGTCAAAAATCTTCTTCTTCTCACAGAATCCTCCACAGTGGTAGTATAGAGAACCCACAAGCTAAGCGGTTACCACCATCACTTGGAACTCTGTGATCCTTCTGAGATCTAGCATACAGTGAATCTCGCCACTCAAGCCATCATGTTATTTGTCTGCCATATCCAGCTCGCTCATGTCATCAATTCCTGAGCACAACATCAAGGATCAACACGTGTACTGAACCAAGCTGATCTGCTTTAGCTCCTTTAGCTTGTTAAATGCGACAATGTAAGTTTTTATCAAAGATCATCTCTCATGATGTGCTCGAATTGCTTCCACGTCATTGGCACACACGCTTCAGCTTGCCCAACACCTGGCTGACACAGTAAGACATATTGCACAGCTACGTTCCCACCTCCACCTCAAGTGGCCAGTAAATGTAGCTGCCTCCACCAGTCTAATGCTACACCGCATAACAATATTATTGTAAATGATACAAACATTGCATCATCCACTAGAGGATGTCCTAGGTCCCAAGAGTAGCTGTTCATGGAAAATAGGCAATTTCATACGCTCGCCCCTTTGACAGATGGATTGAACGGTTCCGGAGCCTCTGGCTTTGGTCTCGCTGGTCTCCTTGACAGGGCCGCGTGAACCTATCCAGCGTCAGCCCCTTCCTGTAGGTCAGTCATTTGCAGATTGGGCCACTCGTTCCCTAGCTTGAGGGATCCTAGCTACTCAACGATGTGCTGTAGTGCCTGCTGCATGGCTCACATGGGGCTCTTTGGCCGTGTAGATCTCACAAAGTATGGTAGCATTTCTAGAGCAATAAAAAAAACTTGGCAGCAATGCGACAGTCCGGGGTGAAGTCCGACATGTTCAAAGTGCATAGGAGTAACGTGTCATTTTCTATGTGTACAGAGTACGCCCTGTAGGCGCTCTCAAAATAAGCAAAGGTTCAACTGGTTATATGCCACCACCTTTTCATTTCAAAGTAACCCATGCCACAATTCTCTAGATTATGACTATATGTCCTCGTTTCGCCTCTGATCATTGTTTTGGCTCTAATTTTGCGTCAACACGATCTGGCATGCATGCCTCGTTAGACAAATGATGTTAGCATGGTCATCAAACAATCACAAACCCTTCTTTTCAGTTGTTTGTGGTCATTGTAGGGCGTCCTTTGCGTGCAATTTGCATGGGGGTTCCGAGACCTCCCATGCGTCGAAAGGGACTTGCTTGGCCCTGCTATTGTGAGGTCCAGTGGGAGCCTATGAAAAACAAATCCCTAAAATCCCTATTCAGGATCTTCTATTTCTTTTTTGCGTGGGCTCCGTCCACAAAAAGCAGAAAAAAACAGGGGATTTGAGGAGTAAAAAAAAAAGAACAAAGAGGTCATTGCTTGATCGCGATTCTCACGTGGAAGCGATGACCACATGAGGAACAACGGCAATCCACAAGCAGAATCATTGTTTCTTGTCTAAAAAAAAAAAGAGGGGCATTATGTCAACTTTTTGTCCGACATTGGGGGGATGGGATGAATTGAACCTATAAATAAACTCTCTCCAGAGGCTGGCGTCCAAGTTTGGTCCAACAATCTCTCTCCTAATCATCCTCAAAGATTTCTAGTGTAGTCCGTGCCTAGGCTCTTTGAAGTCATTAGATCTCCGGAAACGTTTCCACCCAATGCATGGTCCTGCATTTCATACCCGATGCGAGAGTATGTGCTCGTAGGTATTAGGCCTTAGTATGTAGAGAGTACATTCACAGAAGAAAGATAGGCTTGGAGATTGTTTGGAAACCACAGGGGGGAATCATAGGATATGACAATAGCGTATCCGTTACGCTACTCACCGATAGCGTGAAATCCACCCTCACATGGTGTGTTTGGAACGCCATGCAAGGTGTGAGCAAAATAACGCCTTGGCATTGGTGTGCTCCCCATGCCATCGCTCGTGCGCTTGCTCACTCCTTCTCGCTCCTTACTTCTGCAATTGAGCGGAGTTGAGTTCGATCACAAACTCATGTTTCCAAAATTAGAAGAAAGGCCCAGATGAACCTTGAGCTCAGAGCCGGCCCTGACCATGCCAGAAAAGTAGGGAACCTCGTTACAGTGTCCCTTGCATGGTGAGGGTTGGCCATCATCCGGCTGTTGGTGATGGAAAAAATGATTTACACGGTGAAGCTGCAGGGATTCAAATATGGCACAAATAGGGTCTGGCACTCTAGATCGTCCTCTAATGTTAAAAATTTGTCACCACGCTGGTAGATTATGAAAATCACCTTCACCCTTGAGGAAGGGGGCTACAACTTCAAGTAATTTGATCATGCCCTCTTCATCATTCATCGTGAGCATTTTTCACTGGCATCCAAAACCATGCCGGCAACTGGCTTGACTTGGTGCCCAATCTTGGGGCTCTACATTCAACAAAGAGGTTGTTGCAGTTGGCACAGAAAATGAAACATCTTGAATCTACTCATGTCTTTCTTGGTATTCTGCAGCGTGAAGATTGCACAATCCACATCCCTTTGTTGGTGTGTGGGATTTGAGCTAGTGTTGTGTTGTGAACGTTTTTCGGTTTGCTCCGATGATGCTCTAACAACTACACTGCTTCTTTTGTGTTATGTATGGTGCAATCTTGCCACCTAGTTCACACATGCATGACTAGTAGAATTTTCTTGGTGATCGAGATCCGGGCACTTGGTGGTTTGTGCCAGTGCCCCGGGAGACCCCATGATAATCAGACACATATTGGCATTGATAGGTTGAATATTCCCTCTGTGGTCGAGAGTCGAGTACACGGTGGTTTGTACTGGTATCTGAGGATACACAGCACTGATTGGTTGAGCCTTTGCTGAATTTTGTCAAACATATGTAGCTTGCATGTGGCTTAGACAGAGATGTCCGGTGACATGGTTTAGCATCTCCGGAGGCCTAGACTTGCCTCACTTAGCTTGTTGGCAGTACTAGGTTGTCACCGTAGAGTGTAGATGTGCTTTGGGTATATTGCATGTTTTCTTGTCGGTCGAGACCCGGGCATACGATAACTGTTCCGTTGCCTTGGGAGACCTATCCTGTGTGGTTTCACGTTCTTTGACCTCCACTTTCCTCGTTCATGCCCTTTGGTGTGACGGGGATGACGGGGCCTGGCGGGCTAGCCGCCAATCCCCAATACATAGGGTTTGTTACAATTTTTTGTCGTTCGCAATGCTTTCTAGACATAGCCACATTTGGCCTTCACCATCTGCCTCTCACACCTAGAGCTCATGTTAATTTAACAAGGGCCCGCATGCCCTAGTTAATTCTATGTTTGTATCAGAGGACAGGGGGGCGTGTGAGCTATGGTGCTAGAACAATCAGTCTACGACGTCGTGAGGAAGTGCCACGTGGCATCACGCTGGCAATAGCATGGAGGAGCAGTCATCATCACTGCATCACCGAGATAATCACAATTGCAAGCCTCGGATGCAGCAGCAAATGCTAATGGACGGCAAGAGGAGCAGCATCGGAGGGGACATAGCCTATAGAAATAAGAGGGGAATAAAGGGGAAGGAAATTGCCACATAATTTCCTCCCTAATGGTGATGAGTTGTAGGTGGCCATGAGCCGTAGGTAAGTAGTAGCAGCAGCCTCCACAGCAACAGCTGCAACAGTAGTGTGTAGCACTAGCAGCAATAGCAATAGCAATAGCAATAGCAATAGGTGGTAGCGTGGACGACAGCACATAGAAGCATCAACATCCTTCATAGCACCAGCAATAGATATAGCAGTAGTGCGGCATCAACCTGACTGCAGTAGCAATAGCAGTAGCAACATCAACAACATTAGCAGTAATGTAGAAGCAAGACCAGCACACAACATATGCAATACGCAGCAATATCTATTGTAGCGTGGCAGTAGCAGCAGCAGCCATAGCACGAGCGGGCAACATTAGTGAGCAGCAGTAGCCATGGTAGCAGCCATAGTAGCTGCAACAGTGGATACCGTGCGGCCTCTATGCAACAGCATAGAAGCCGCGCTGCCGACCCAAGCTGGAGATTGCAGGCGAGTTTTCAAGCAATTGCACCAACAATTTCCGTGGACGCGACCCCTTGACCGGAGCCGGCTGACGAAAAAAAATGTAAAGAGGCTTGCTACACCCAACAAAGGAGGACATCCTGGTAACCCCCCGGTGAGGTATCCTGTGATATAAGTCACCAGGAAACTAAGAAACAGCCAGAAAAGAAAGAAGGAAAAGAAGACTTTTGTACCCGAAGGAAGGTGGCAGTCGAGTAACTTCTCAGTGAGGGGTCCTTCCACAAATCACCAGGGAATTTGATGAAGAGAAAACAATGATAATAATGAAAAAACCAACAAAGCTCCGGGCTTCTTGTGGTATTTGAGTAAGATGAGAACAATGACACGATAGCAAGTGTCTACTATCTTTGCTTGCCACTTTTCTGGTGATGGGCATCACAAGTGACGTAGATGCTGGCAGCACCCTCTGGGCTATCACTCGCCTTGGTGTCGACCACGTGATCAATTGCGCCCTCTACAACATGCGGACTTGCCTTGAACAGCGGTCCCCCTCAACGGAGCTTTGACCATTCTACAGGGTCTGAAGCGGATGATGAAGGACCTTAGCAAGGGAGTTGTCACTGGGCGTGCTGAAGTTATATCTCTCCTCTCAACCACCTCTTCCACCATGTCGCACCCTCTCTCTCCCTCTGATGCTATTTAGCTCTCGTATTGTCGTCTTGGCCATGTGCACACGGATGCCATCATCAGCATGCTCCAGCTTCAGACTACTATTGGCCTCTTCCCATCCACTTTTCCTTCGCCCTGGCCCTTTCACTGTCTTGACTGTGCCCAGGGAACAATGCATCGCTCTCCTTTTGCCTCCTTTGACACTCAGTCCTCTCACCTCCTTGACCTCGTTTATGCTCAGGTCATGGGTCCCCTTCTCTAGGAGTTTCTTTAGGGTTTTGGGCAACATGTTCTTTGCCATACTGATAATTTCTCCCGATTTTACTGGATTTTTGCTCTTCGTCCGAAGAGCGATGCGTGTGCGGTCTTTGAGTCCTGGCTGGTGCAAGTTGAACGTTCGTGTCAGTGCTCACTACGCGTCTTCTGTAGTGATCGGGACGGTGAGTTCCTTGAGTCTAAAGGGATGTATTTGGAGATATCTGCTCCTTACATACCCCAATAGAAGAGAGTCTCTGAGCGCTGGAATCGAACGCTTGTCCATGGTATTTGCACCCCGTTCTTTGAGTGTGATCTCTCTCCTCTGTTCACCCTTGACGCCATGATTTACATGACCTCGGTCTGGAACCATGTTCCGCACGGTCCTCTCCCTTGCACCGTCACTCCTTTTGAGCGCTGGTACGGCAGTCGTGCTGACCTTTGCTCTGCTCGGGTCTGGGGCAACATTGCGTTTGTCTGGCTTCCCGAGTACCTTCTTGATAGGAAGCTCTCCCCACGTGGATGCCTCTATCCCTTCTCGGGTATTTCTGCCCAGTCCAAAGCCTGACACTTCTTATACCCTGAGCGCCAGCGCGTTGTTGAGTCCTGTGGTGCCCTGTTCTTTGAGACCGTGTTTCTCCGTGACGTTAGTCGTCACTCGTCCGTTGCCTCGTTACTACTGCTCTCTTTGTTGTAGGGGGAGGTCGGCCTTGTGGTCCCTACTGTCCTTGCTGTCTTTGCTATTGTTCCTTTCCAGCAGCCTTCACCCTTGGAGCATTGCTAGGCGTCCGACATGATGTCTACACTGTCCTTCGAGTCCCTCCTGTCCATGTCGTCTAGCTCGGTTGGAGCTCCGCCATCCCCTGTCCTGTCCTCGCCTGTTCCATCGGAGTCCGTTTCTCCTACACACTCCTTTGGAACCCCATCTAGTCCGCTCACTCCTGTCGTGGCCAACCAGTCTGCCCCTGATCTTCCTTTGTCCTACGACCCTCCCGGTCCTACATCCATCTCATCTTTTGTCCGTGGCTGGCGCTTCCGAGTGCTTCCTACACGCTCCTCTAGTGTCTCAGCGTCCTCCGCTCGTCCTTCTCAGTCTCAACCTGCATAGTCACCGGCGTTGTCGACAAGTATGGATGCCTT
>SZWC01019444.1:21895-49395 GCA_023375785.1 Penium margaritaceum | reverse complement strand
CAAGATGGCCGCCACTTTTTTTGCCACCGGTGACGACTACCCAGACGACGAGGACGATCCATTAGATGTCCTTGTGTCCAGCTTCCACCCTGAGTCCTCCTTCCTTTGGACCAATTAAGAGGAGCATGAGTACAACAGTTACATCAATGTTGTAGAGCGTATGACTCCGCAATTCCTAGACCAAGTCGAAGATCGTACAATGCGACTTGGAGGAAGTCAACGTGTCCGTCCATTTTGTTGTTACCTTGTGAGGGGGTTGAACCCACTTTGTCTGTGGAAATGGTGTCACATCCGGCAGGATTGGACATCCTATTATGTTGAAGGAAGTTACCAGCTTCCCACGTCACACAAGTTAATCTTGTGTACTTTCTCAGTACATGTGTTTGAAATTCTTTCCCTACATGTCTTCTTTGCAGGGTAGTCCGATGAAATACCCCCCCCCCCTGGCGGAGGAGACCGGCAAAGTTGTGGACGTCGCTTTTGCTCGTTCACGCAAGTGCAGAGCAAGATGCACAGATTTCTCGAGTGGTCGAGCCTTTAAGAGCATGGATGCCTGTCACGAAGCTGTCCAAGACTATGCTGTCGAAGAAAGCATGCCTATCTCCTGTGTCCGCAGTGAGCCAACTCGCATGGAAGTCTGCTGCACACTGTGTAAGACCTTGGGCTGCCCATGGCTTCTCAAGGTGCGCTATCAGCGCAAGCACGGCAACGTTACTGTGATCGAGTTCGTGGATGGACACAAGTGCACCCCCACCACCAAGAAAGGCGATCAGGCGCGCCGGGTAGCATGGGTGTTGCGCCACATCAAGCAGACAATGAAGAAAAAGCCGTCGACCAATTGGAAGGCGCTGCAACAGATTGTCGAGGCACGCACAAAAGATAAAGTGTAGCGCCCGGTGGTGTACCGAGCAAAGAAGGTAGCCCGAGAGAAGCTAATGGGACAGAAGACGCTTTAGTGGTCCCTCTCCCCAACCTACGTAGTAGAGGTCAGTACTTTGAGGCATACATTCTATTGTCAACTGTCTTTTGTGTTTGTGAAAGATCGTTGCCTTAAACGAGTGTCAACATACGCTGTATGCCATGTAGTTGAAGAGAGTGGACTCCCGGACATTTGCCTGCGCTGAGCAGGACAAGAAAAACTTCCGCCGGGCCTTCGTGGCACCAAGTGTATGTCGGGATGGCTGGAACCATTTTCGATGCCTCATCACCATGGACGCCACATATTTGAAAAACAGGTTCAAGCAGGTTCTCCTCATTGCTGAGTTCTGGGATGCCAACAACCATTTTGTACCATGGCGTGGGTGCTCTGTGAACATCAAGACAAGGACAATTGGACGTGGCTCGTCAAGCATTTGTCGCAGGTGTATCCAACTGCACGAGACTGAGGAACAACCATCATCTCCGATCAAGATGTCGGGCTTATTGCTGTTGTGGCCAAAGAGATGCTTGGTGCTACCCACGCATACTGTGCGCAGCACATCCGAGAGAATGTCAAGGCCAAAGCTCGTCGTGTGGCCGCTGACCTCTTTTGGACCATTGCCCATGCTTACAACAACAGGGAGTTCAAGCACACACAGGATGAATTTGCAAGGGCTTCCATGAACTTGCAGGGTCTGGAGTACATCTTCGGCGGTGGTACAGAACCTGGCATACCGTTGGACAAGTGGAATCAGGTCTTGATCCCCGTCGCACACGATGGTCATACGACGAGCAACACAGCCGGGCCCTTGAACGCCCGTATCATGGACCTACGACATCTCTACCCCCATCACTGGTTTACCCAGCTTTACGTGTGTGTGCAAAACCTGTTTCAAGACCGGCAAAAGCTGACTCATAACTCTAAAACCACGCTTTCTCCCTTCACGGACAGTAAGGTGAAGAACTACACGCAGAAGGCAAGGAAGTATGAAATCATCCCGGCAGGACCACTGTCTGGCACCTTGTCGTCCCAAGAGTTTGTCCGGGCGAGAGGTGGGCTGCAACACCAAGAAGTGCAGCTGCGAGCAGTGGGCCCAGTACGGGTTCCTATGTCAACACGCAGTAAGCCTTCTCCTGGTTGTTGGAGTGAACCCCAAAATGCACGTCAACATTCACCTGACAAAAATGGCCTGGAAGCGGACCTACCGTCACCCCATGCCCGGAATCAATCTCCGCGACATGCAGTACACAGAGAAGGAGTGGGGCCCGCCAGGTAAGAAGCGCGGAGCCGGGAGGCCAAAGTCAAAGCGGAAGGACCGGTATGAGATTCGGAAGAGGGGCCGCATCGACAACCATTGCGGCCTGGCTGGACATGGGCCACGAAAATGCACAAACCACCTGCCTTCTTCCCAGCTAACATTGCAGCAGCTCGGGCCAGACTGCTTGCCTCAGGACATGGGGTGCCGGGTGATGGTGGATGAGGGCCCAGAGAGCCTAGAAAATCAGCAGGTGATGACGCAGCTGGATGTGATGCAGCGGGTGATGCAACAGCAGCAGCACCCGCAGTAGGTGGTGATGATGCTGGAAGTGATGCAACAGGTGAGGTAGTAGCAACAACAGCTACAACAGGAGATGATGCAGCTATATGTGATGTAGCGGGTGAAGCAGTAGATCCCACGGTCTCCTCCTAGGTTGACAACCTTAGGAGTCTGGCGGGGGCAGCAAACAATACAACAGACAACGATCCGTCCTCCAGTGCCAAGTCAGAGGAGGAAAGATCCTCAGACTATGTGACAAGTGAGACTGAGAAGTGGGAGTCAAACGAAAGCTCCACCCCCTCGGACTCCTCCATGGAAGAGGAACCACCGCGATGCAAATGGACGCGTACAGGCAGTTCTGTTTCAGAATGGGTATGTCTCTTGTCCATGAAATGCATTCATTACCATTGGTGCATACTTGCTGACTTTAATGTCCTCGACTTTCTTAACTTTGTTTTCTTTTTGTGTGCAGATGAGGCAGATCCATATCCTGCTGAAGACGGTTGTCAAGCGGCAACCAAAGCTGTGATTGTACCGGCATGACACGGGATGTACGGTGAAGGATGCAGATGTGATCTGTTGCAAGATGGCCAACCTCAACCTAGGGAAGACAGAGGTGGATGAGGTCGGATATCAAGTGGCCAACCCATGCATGGGCATGTGTGCGTCCCCCTTTGGGGAAGACTTCTTGATGCATGGAAAGATTTCAGTGAAGGGATAGAGTGTCCTGCTTGTGACGTCATATGTTTTGTGCACAACTTACCCGTGTACGTTCAATTGTGGATTGGTATATGTGACTTAGCACCTTTGTTTTACTGGGTACCATGATTGCAAAATTGCCTTCAATGTCATGTACTTGTCCACTCGGTCTTGTGCTTGCTGCTCAATGTCAGTAATTACAAGCAAAGGGGCCTTGTTCATTAATCGTTCATTACTTTGTTTTCTTTTTGAGCCACTAGCTGCCACTACAAAGTGCAATACAATTCCATGTAACCACATTAATCTAGTTGATGTACTAATCTGGACATTTGTGTAAATTCATGATGATGTTGGGATAATACATGTCACATACGACGCACACAACACATGATGAAGTAAGTGTGTGTTTATAGTACTGTAGCAGACTGTAGGAAGTAAGATGTTGATGGTTAGTGTAAAGGAACATGGAAGAGTAGTACAAAATGAACACACATACGAATTCTTTAAAGAGTCTGGATATCTGTGGACACAACATGGATGAAATCCTGGATGAAAATGACACATACCCACTATCTAGGACAGAGGACAGGAGTTGCACATAGTTATTGGTCACATCATACATGAAGTCGTACAGAAATGTACCAGATGTCCATTATGTGCCACACTTTGGGCTGGATAGAATTTCAGTGGACAGAAAATGAATGAATTTCAGATTAACTATGACACATGCCATGTCTTTTCCATTCTAAGGGCTGGCATGCTAAGAATGTAGTGGACACATGTAGAATACATTCTTGGATAAATGTTACGCATGCCCATTATGCACCACACTAAGGGCTGGATGGCTCTCTGTACAGCAAGGGCTGCCACGGATAAGGAGTGTTAGGTGGACACGGAGTGGGCATACGATTGCCCAGGATCCAAACCATGGTCTTTGATGGGGGTGTTGTGGATTTCCATGATGGCATCCCATTACGCATTACCCAATGATCAAACTCAGCCTTAATGGCAGCCCATGTAGCTGCGGCTTCCCGCGGATGCAACATAGCTGCTCTCCACAATGCTTCCTCTCCACCCCACGCATTGGCTTTATCCCATCATCGCGGCCCATTCGGAACTCCAATCCTATTGTTGCTGGTGGCCATGTTTGTGCCATGGATAGGGTGTACCACATAGTTGTGCTTCTCCAGAGTTTGTGTGCCGCACGGGGCCCACAAGCGGAAAGGATCGCAGTGCGCATCATTATGTTTGATAGGTGAATCACATGGAAGTCTATGGTTTGAGGTGCTAGACCGTACAGTCAATGTGGCAACATGAGGCGTTGCACCCCAGGCCCGGCAATCGATGTGCAATGGATGAACGGACCAGGCCCGACCTCGCACTCGTTCTTCATGGGTTGTGCGCAAGCGTGTGCGGACTGTAGGTTTGACTTCTGTCACTTGTTCAACTAACGGCATAAGGGTTCAATGATTGTTTTTGTGGTTTAGGTCGTCAACTGTGCTTGCATGAAAAAAATCACTGGGTGGATGTTAATCGCAAGAGCCAAATGAACAGCGCTTGATCATTGGACACGGAGGAAAGACCCGTATGCAACCCTCCATTGGTAGCCCTGAATGACCATGTCGCCAAGTCAGAGTGGAATCTTGTAAATGTGTGGTCTATTGGCAATGGCAACTGCCTCGCTGTCCTTGCAGCCCGAGGCTAGAATGTAATCCTGTTTCAATGCTTTCGTGTTACTTTGGCCAGTGTGGAAAGTGGGTATGCACAGAGTTACATTGGTCCCCATACGATTTTAAGGTCGGTGGACATCCGGTATATCAATATATAATACTGGCCATAAAAATTATGTTTTGCCTTTTGTGGACGTCATGGTAATTTTTCTGTCAAAGTTGCTGTCAACCGGCCTGAGGCAAACGGACTAGAAAACAGGGCCGACACAATAGCACCTGCCGTCCGCTCCTAGCATTTCAGCTAGGAGAAGATATCACCCTCAGGATCACGGTTCCACACTGAGCAGTTCCTAGGCAATCACTTGCTAGCAACTGTGTCCACTTAACACTTGGTCACTTTCGCGCGAGGTGCTAGTCAAAGACTAACTCCTGGGGCTTAGACCAACCAGTGTCTTCTTTATACTGTTCCTTAGTTGGACAACTCTGTGANCATCTAAGGCCAGATTGTGTAATTAGAATGAGGAATGAGCCTGGTACATATAGTCCTAGGCCTGGCTTCTAAGGTGTGAGGGTAGTGACACTTTTGGGGTGGTCACTCCACACCACCTCACCAGTCCGCCAATTGGCGCATCCATTGACCGCCAAGTGGCGCACTCTCCTCATGCATGGAGAAATGTCTAAGAAACTCCCCCTGTGCTAGAAGGTCAAAAAACCTCCTGCGCACATCAAGGTTCGATCGCAGGACCTGTTGTCCCTAAGTCCAACATGCTATCCGTTACGCTACACTTCTGGTGTCTCGCTTGGACTTGCACCACGAACAAGGTTTGGGGGACTTACTCCAAGGGAGCACTGCATGCCCAACCTGTCCGTCAACCCATAGAAGTGGCCATGGGGCATAGAAGAACAACAACAAGTTGACACGACTCTGCAACCGGTTTGCACCACTCTGCACCCAGTTCGCACCACTCTGCAACGAGTTGGCACCACTCTGCAACCAGTTTGCACCACTCCGCAACAAGTTCGCACCACTCTGCAACCACTTCGCACCACTCGGCAACATGTTTGCACCACTCCGCAGCCAGTTCGCACCACTCCATAACCAGTTCGCACCCCTCCGCAACCAGTTCGCACCACTCCACAACCAGTTTGCACCACTCGGCAACCAGTTCGCACCACTCTGCAACCCGTTCGCACCACTCCGCAACCAGTTCGCACCACTCCACAACCAGTTTGCACCACTCGGCAACCAGTTCCCACCACTCTGCAACCCGTTTGCACCACTCCGCAACCAGTTCGCACTTCTCAGCAACCAGTTTGCATCACTCCCCAACCTGTTCGCAAGACTCCACAGCCAGTTTGCGCCACTCCGTAGCCAGTTTACACGACTTCGCGACCAGTTCGCACCACTCCGCAACTAGTTCGCACCGCTCCGCAACCAGTTCGCACCACTCCCCAGCCAGTTTGCACCACTCCGCAGCAAGTTCGCACCACTCCGCGACCAGTTCGCACCACTCAGCAGCCAGTTTGCACCACTCTACAACCAGTTCGCACCACTCCGCAACCAGTTTGCACAATTCCCCAACCAGTTTGCACCACTCTGCAACCAGTTCGCAAAAATCTGCAACCAGTTCACACCACTCTGCAACCAGTTCGCAACACTCTGCAACCAGTTTGCACCACTCTGCAACCAGTTCGCACCACACCGCAACCAGTTTGCACCACTCCGCAACCAGTTCGCACCACTCCGCAACCAGTTCGCACCCCTCCGCAACCAGTTTGCACCACTCCGCAACCAGTTCGCACCACCCCGCAACCAGTTTGCACCACTCCGCAACCAGTTCGCACCACCCCGCAACCAGTTTGCACCACTCCGCAACCAGTTCGCACCACCCCGCAACCAGTTTGCACCACTCCGCAACCAGTTCGCACCACCCCGCAACCAGTTTGCACCACTCCGCAACCAGTTCGCACCACCCCGCAACCAGTTTGCACCACTCCGCAACCAGTTCGCACCACCCCGCAACCAGTTTGCACCACTCCGCAACCAGTTCGCACCACCCCGCAACCAGTTTGCACCACTCCGCAACCAGTTCGCACCACCCCGCAACCAGTTTGCACCACTCCGCAACCAGTTCGCACCACCCCGCAACCAGTTTGCACCACTCCGCAACCAGTTCGCACCACCCCGCAACCAGTTTGCACCACTCCGCAACCAGTTCGCACCACCCCGCAACCAGTTTGCACCACTCCGCAACCAGTTCGCACCACCCCGCAACCAGTTTGCACCACTCCGCAACCAGTTCGCACCACCCCGCAACCAGTTTGCACCACTCCGCAACCAGTTCGCACCACCCCGCAACCAGTTTGCACCACTCCGCAACCAGTTCGCACCACCCCGCAACCAGTTTGCACCACTCCGCAACCAGTTCGCACCACCCCGCAACCAGTTTGCACCACTCCGCAACCAGTTCGCACCACCCCGCAACCAGTTTGCACCACTCCGCAACCAGTTCGCATCACTCCGCAACCAGTTTGCACCACTCCGCAACCGGTTCGCACCCCTCCGCAACCAGTTCGCACCACTCCGCAACCAGTTCGCACCACTCCGCAACCAGTTTGCACCACTCTGCAACCAGTTCGCACCACTCCGCAACCAGTTCCCACCACTCCGCAACCAGTTGACACCAATATGCAACCAGTTTTCACCACTCCACAACCAGTTCGCACCACTACACAACCAGTTGGCACCACTCCGCAACCAGTTCGCACCAATCTGCACCCAGTTTGCACCACTCCGCAACCAGTTCACACCATTCCGCAACCGGTTCGCACCACTCCCCAACCAGTTCGCACGACTCCGCAACCAGTTCGCACCACTTTGCAACCAGTTCGCACCAGTCTGCAACCAGTTTGCAGCATTCTGCAAGCAGTTCGCACCATTCCGCAACCAGTTTGCACCACTCCGCAACCGGTTCACACCACTCCCCAAGCAGGTCGCACCACTCCGCAACCAGTTCGCACCACTCCGCAACCAGTTTGCACCACTCCGCAACCAGTTCCCACCACTCCGCAACCAGTTCGCACCACACCTCAACCAGTTTGCACCACTCTGCAACTAGTGCGCACCACTCTGCAACCGGGTTTGCACCACTCTGCACCCAGTTCACACCACTGCGCAACCAGTTGGCACCACTCCGCAACCAGTTTGCACCACTCCGCAGCCAGTTCGCACCACTCCGCAACCAGTTCGCACCACTCGGCAACATGTTCGCACCACTCTGGAGCCAGTTCGTACCACTCCATAACCAGTGCGCACCACTCGGCGACAAGTTCGCACCACTCTGCAACCAGTTTCCACCACTCCGCAACCAGTTTGTACCACTCCGCACTCAGTTCACACCACTCCGCAACTAGTTCGCACCACTCCGCAACCAGTTTGCACCACTCCGCAACCAATTCGCACAACTCCGCAACCAGTTCGCACCACTCCGCAACCAGTTTGTACCACTCCGCACTCAGTTCACACCACTCCGCAACTAGTTCGCACCACTCCGCAACCAGTTTGCACTACTCCGCAACCAGTTCGCACCACTCCGCAACCAGTTTGTACCACTCCGCACTCAGTTCACACCACTCCGCAACTAGTTCGCACCACTCCGCAACCAGTTTGCACTACTCCGCAACCAGTTCGCACCACTCCGCAACCAGTTTGTACCACTCCGCACTCAGTTCACACCACTCCGCAACTAGTTCGCACCACTCCGCAACCAGTTTGCACTACTCCGCAACCAGTTCGCACCACTCCGCAACCAGTTTGTACCACTCCGCACTCAGTTCACACCACTCCGCAACTAGTTCGCACCACTCCGCAACCAGTTTGCACTACTCCGCAACCAGTTCGCACCACTCCGCAACCAGTTTGTACCACTCCGCACTCAGTTCACACCACTCCGCAACTAGTTCGCACCACTCCGCAACCAGTTTGCACTACTCCGCAACCAGTTCGCACCACTCCGCAACCAGTTTGTACCACTCCGCACTCAGTTCACACCACTCCGCAACTAGTTCGCACCACTCCGCAACCAGTTTGCACTACTCCGCAACCAGTTCGCACCACTCCGCAACCAGTTTGTACCACTCCGCACTCAGTTCACACCACTCCGCAACTAGTTCGCACCACTCCGCAACCAGTTTGCACTACTCCGCAACCAGTTCGCACCACTCCGCAACCAGTTTGTACCACTCCGCACTCAGTTCACACCACTCCGCAACTAGTTCGCACCACTCCGCAACCAGTTTGCACTACTCCGCAACCAGTTCGCACCACTCCGCAACCAGTTTGTACCACTCCGCACTCAGTTCACACCACTCCGCAACTAGTTCGCACCACTCCGCAACCAGTTTGCACTACTCCGCAACCAGTTCGCACCACTCCGCAACCAGTTTGTACCACTCCGCACTCAGTTCACACCACTCCGCAACTAGTTCGCACCACTCCGCAACCAGTTTGCACTACTCCGCAACCAGTTCGCACCACTCCGCAACCAGTTTGTACCACTCCGCACTCAGTTCACACCACTCCGCAACTAGTTCGCACCACTCCGCAACCAGTTTGCACTACTCCGCAACCAGTTCGCACCACTCCGCAACCAGTTTGTACCACTCCGCACTCAGTTCACACCACTCCGCAACTAGTTCGCACCACTCCGCAACCAGTTTGCACTACTCCGCAACCAGTTCGCACCACTCCGCAACCAGTTTGTACCACTCCGCACTCAGTTCACACCACTCCGCAACTAGTTCGCACCACTCCGCAACCAGTTTGCACTACTCCGCAACCAGTTCGCACCACTCCGCAACCAGTTTGTACCACTCCGCACTCAGTTCACACCACTCCGCAACTAGTTCGCACCACTCCGCAACCAGTTTGCACTACTCCGCAACCAGTTCGCACCACTCCGCAACCAGTTTGTACCACTCCGCACTCAGTTCACACCACTCCGCAACTAGTTCGCACCACTCCGCAACCAGTTTGCACTACTCCGCAACCAGTTCGCACCACTCCGCAACCAGTTTGTACCACTCCGCACTCAGTTCACACCACTCCGCAACTAGTTCGCACCACTCCGCAACCAGTTTGCACTACTCCGCAACCAGTTCGCACCACTCCGCAACCAGTTTGTACCACTCCGCACTCAGTTCACACCACTCCGCAACTAGTTCGCACCACTCCGCAACCAGTTTGCACTACTCCGCAACCAGTTCGCACCACTCCGCAACCAGTTTGTACCACTCCGCACTCAGTTCACACCACTCCGCAACTAGTTCGCACCACTCCGCAACCAGTTTGCACTACTCCGCAACCAGTTCGCACCACTCCGCAACCAGTTTGTACCACTCCGCACTCAGTTCACACCACTCCGCAACTAGTTCGCACCACTCCGCAACCAGTTTGCACTACTCCGCAACCAGTTCGCACCACTCCGCAACCAGTTTGTACCACTCCGCACTCAGTTCACACCACTCCGCAACTAGTTCGCACCACTCCGCAACCAGTTTGCACTACTCCGCAACCAGTTCGCACCACTCCGCAACCAGTTCACACCACTCCGCAACCAGTTCGCACCAATCCAAATCCAGTTTGCACCACTGCGCAGCCAGCTCGCACCACTCCGTAACCAGATCGCACCACTCCGCACCCAGTTCGCACCACTGCGCAACCAGTTCGTACCACTCCGCAACCAGTTCACACGACTGCGCAACCAGTTCGCACCACTCTGCAGCCACTTCGCACCACTCCTCGACCAGTTCGCACCACTCGGCAACCCTTTTGCACCACTCCGCAACCAGTTTGCACCAATCCGCAAGCAGTTCTCACCACTCTGCAACCAGTTCGCACCACTTCACAACGCGTTCCCACCACTACGCAACCCGTTTGCACCACTCCGCAAGCAGTTCGCACCACTTCGCAACCAGTTCGCACGAGTCCGCAACCGGTTCGCACCACTCCGCAACCAAGTCGGACCACTCCGCAACCAGGTCGCACCACTCCACAACCAGCTCGCACCACTCCACAACCAGCTCACACCACTCTGCAACCAGTTCGCACCACTCCGCAACCAGTTCGCACCACTCCGCAACCAGTTCGCACCAGTCCGCAACCGGTTCGCACCACTCCGCAACCAAGTCGCACCACTCCGCAACCAGGTCGCACCTCTCTGCAACCAGTGCCCACAACTCCACAAAAAGTTTGCACCACTCCGCAACCAGCTCGCACCACTCCACAACCAGTTCGCACCACTCCGCAACCAGTTCGCACCACTCCAAAACCAGCTCGCACCAGTCTGCAACCAGATCAAACCACTCTGCAACCAGTTCGCACCACTGCGCAACCAGTTCGCACCACTCCAAAACGAGTTCGCACCACTCCGCAACCAGTTCGCTCCACTCCGCATCCAGCTTGCATGACTGCGCAACCAGTTCGCACCACTATGCAGCCAGTTCGCACCACTCCGCAGCCCTTTCGGACCACTCCGGAACCAGTTTGCACCACTCCGCAACCAGTTCGCAACACTCTGCAACCAGTTTGCATCACTTTGCAACGAATTCCCACCACTCCGCAACCAGTTCGCACCACTCCGCAAGCAGTTCGCACCACTCCGCAACCAGATCGCACCAGTCCACAACCGGTTTGCACCACTCCGCAACCCGGTCGCACCACTCCGCAACCAGGTCGCACCACTCCGCAACCTGTTTGCACCACTCCGGAACCAGTTCGCACCACTTTTCAACCAGTTGCACCACTCCGCAACCCGGTCGCACCACTCCGCAGCCCTTTCGGACCACTCCGGAACCAGTTCGCACCACTTTTCAACCAGTTGCACCACTCCGCAACCCGGTCGCACCACTCCGCAGCCCTTTCGGACCACTCCGGAACCAGTTCGCACCACTTTTCAACCAGTTGCACCACTCCGCAACCCGGTCGCACCACTCCGCAGCCCTTTCGGACCACTCCGGAACCAGTTCGCACCACTTTTCAACCAGTTGCACCACTCCGCAACCCGGTCGCACCACTCCGCAGCCCTTTCGGACCACTCCGGAACCAGTTCGCACCACTTTTCAACCAGTTGCACCACTCCGCAACCCGGTCGCACCACTCCGCAGCCCTTTCGGACCACTCCGGAACCAGTTCGCACCACTTTTCAACCAGTTGCACCACTCCGCAACCCGGTCGCACCACTCCGCAGCCCTTTCGGACCACTCCGGAACCAGTTCGCACCACTTTTCAACCAGTTGCACCACTCCGCAACCCGGTCGCACCACTCCGCAGCCCTTTCGGACCACTCCGGAACCAGTTCGCACCACTTTTCAACCAGTTGCACCACTCCGCAACCCGGTCGCACCACTCCGCAGCCCTTTCGGACCACTCCGGAACCAGTTCGCACCACTTTTCAACCAGTTGCACCACTCCGCAACCCGGTCGCACCACTCCGCAGCCCTTTCGGACCACTCCGGAACCAGTTCGCACCACTTTTCAACCAGTTGCACCACTCCGCAACCCGGTCGCACCACTCCGCAGCCCTTTCGGACCACTCCGGAACCAGTTCGCACCACTTTTCAACCAGTTGCACCACTCCGCAACCCGGTCGCACCACTCCGCAGCCCTTTCGGACCACTCCGGAACCAGTTCGCACCACTTTTCAACCAGTTGCACCACTCCGCAACCCGGTCGCACCACTCCGCAGCCCTTTCGGACCACTCCGGAACCAGTTCGCACCACTTTTCAACCAGTTGCACCACTCCGCAACCCGGTCGCACCACTCCGCAGCCCTTTCGGACCACTCCGGAACCAGTTCGCACCACTTTTCAACCAGTTGCACCACTCCGCAACCCGGTCGCACCACTCCGCAGCCCTTTCGGACCACTCCGGAACCAGTTCGCACCACTTTTCAACCAGTTGCACCACTCCGCAACCCGGTCGCACCACTCCGCAGCCCTTTCGGACCACTCCGGAACCAGTTCGCACCACTTTTCAACCAGTTGCACCACTCCGCAACCCGGTCGCACCACTCCGCAGCCCTTTCGGACCACTCCGGAACCAGTTCGCACCACTTTTCAACCAGTTGCACCACTCCGCAACCCGGTCGCACCACTCCGCAGCCCTTTCGGACCACTCCGGAACCAGTTCGCACCACTTTTCAACCAGTTGCACCACTCCGCAACCCGGTCGCACCACTCCGCAGCCCTTTCGGACCACTCCGGAACCAGTTCGCACCACTTTTCAACCAGTTGCACCACTCCGCAACCCGGTCGCACCACTCCGCAGCCCTTTCGGACCACTCCGGAACCAGTTCGCACCACTTTTCAACCAGTTGCACCACTCCGCAACCCGGTCGCACCACTCCGCAGCCCTTTCGGACCACTCCGGAACCAGTTCGCACCACTTTTCAACCAGTTGCACCACTCCGCAACCCGGTCGCACCACTCCGCAGCCCTTTCGGACCACTCCGGAACCAGTTCGCACCACTTTTCAACCAGTTGCACCACTCCGCAACCCGGTCGCACCACTCCGCAGCCCTTTCGGACCACTCCGGAACCAGTTCGCACCACTTTTCAACCAGTTGCACCACTCCGCAACCCGGTCGCACCACTCCGCAGCCCTTTCGGACCACTCCGGAACCAGTTCGCACCACTTTTCAACCAGTTGCACCACTCCGCAACCCGGTCGCACCACTCCGCAGCCCTTTCGGACCACTCCGGAACCAGTTCGCACCACTTTTCAACCAGTTGCACCACTCCGCAACCCGGTCGCACCACTCCGCAGCCCTTTCGGACCACTCCGGAACCAGTTCGCACCACTTTTCAACCAGTTGCACCACTCCGCAACCCGGTCGCACCACTCCGCAGCCCTTTCGGACCACTCCGGAACCAGTTCGCACCACTTTTCAACCAGTTGCACCACTCCGCAACCCGGTCGCACCACTCCGCAGCCCTTTCGGACCACTCCGGAACCAGTTCGCACCACTTTTCAACCAGTTGCACCACTCCGCAACCCGGTCGCACCACTCCGCAGCCCTTTCGGACCACTCCGGAACCAGTTCGCACCACTTTTCAACCAGTTGCACCACTCCGCAACCCGGTCGCACCACTCCGCAGCCCTTTCGGACCACTCCGGAACCAGTTCGCACCACTTTTCAACCAGTTGCACCACTCCGCAACCCGGTCGCACCACTCCGCAGCCCTTTCGGACCACTCCGGAACCAGTTCGCACCACTTTTCAACCAGTTGCACCACTCCGCAACCCGGTCGCACCACTCCGCAGCCCTTTCGGACCACTCCGGAACCAGTTCGCACCACTTTTCAACCAGTTGCACCACTCCGCAACCCGGTCGCACCACTCCGCAGCCCTTTCGGACCACTCCGGAACCAGTTCGCACCACTTTTCAACCAGTTGCACCACTCCGCAACCCGGTCGCACCACTCCGCAGCCCTTTCGGACCACTCCGGAACCAGTTCGCACCACTTTTCAACCAGTTGCACCACTCCGCAACCCGGTCGCACCACTCCGCAGCCCTTTCGGACCACTCCGGAACCAGTTCGCACCACTTTTCAACCAGTTGCACCACTCCGCAACCCGGTCGCACCACTCCGCAGCCCTTTCGGACCACTCCGGAACCAGTTCGCACCACTTTTCAACCAGTTGCACCACTCCGCAACCCGGTCGCACCACTCCGCAGCCCTTTCGGACCACTCCGGAACCAGTTCGCACCACTTTTCAACCAGTTGCACCACTCCGCAACCCGGTCGCACCACTCCGCAGCCCTTTCGGACCACTCCGGAACCAGTTCGCACCACTTTTCAACCAGTTGCACCACTCCGCAACCCGGTCGCACCACTCCGCAGCCCTTTCGGACCACTCCGGAACCAGTTCGCACCACTTTTCAACCAGTTGCACCACTCCGCAACCCGGTCGCACCACTCCGCAGCCCTTTCGGACCACTCCGGAACCAGTTCGCACCACTTTTCAACCAGTTGCACCACTCCGCAACCCGGTCGCACCACTCCGCAGCCCTTTCGGACCACTCCGGAACCAGTTCGCACCACTTTTCAACCAGTTGCACCACTCCGCAACCCGGTCGCACCACTCCGCAGCCCTTTCGGACCACTCCGGAACCAGTTCGCACCACTTTTCAACCAGTTGCACCACTCCGCAACCCGGTCGCACCACTCCGCAGCCCTTTCGGACCACTCCGGAACCAGTTCGCACCACTTTTCAACCAGTTGCACCACTCCGCAACCCGGTCGCACCACTCCGCAGCCCTTTCGGACCACTCCGGAACCAGTTCGCACCACTTTTCAACCAGTTGCACCACTCCGCAACCCGGTCGCACCACTCCGCAGCCCTTTCGGACCACTCCGGAACCAGTTCGCACCACTTTTCAACCAGTTGCACCACTCCGCAACCCGGTCGCACCACTCCGCAGCCCTTTCGGACCACTCCGGAACCAGTTCGCACCACTTTTCAACCAGTTGCACCACTCCGCAACCCGGTCGCACCACTCCGCAGCCCTTTCGGACCACTCCGGAACCAGTTCGCACCACTTTTCAACCAGTTGCACCACTCCGCAACCCGGTCGCACCACTCCGCAGCCCTTTCGGACCACTCCGGAACCAGTTCGCACCACTTTTCAACCAGTTGCACCACTCCGCAACCCGGTCGCACCACTCCGCAGCCCTTTCGGACCACTCCGGAACCAGTTCGCACCACTTTTCAACCAGTTGCACCACTCCGCAACCCGGTCGCACCACTCCGCAGCCCTTTCGGACCACTCCGGAACCAGTTCGCACCACTTTTCAACCAGTTGCACCACTCCGCAACCCGGTCGCACCACTCCGCAGCCCTTTCGGACCACTCCGGAACCAGTTCGCACCACTTTTCAACCAGTTGCACCACTCCGCAACCCGGTCGCACCACTCCGCAGCCCTTTCGGACCACTCCGGAACCAGTTCGCACCACTTTTCAACCAGTTGCACCACTCCGCAACCCGGTCGCACCACTCCGCAGCCCTTTCGGACCACTCCGGAACCAGTTCGCACCACTTTTCAACCAGTTGCACCACTCCGCAACCCGGTCGCACCACTCCGCAGCCCTTTCGGACCACTCCGGAACCAGTTCGCACCACTTTTCAACCAGTTGCACCACTCCGCAACCCGGTCGCACCACTCCGCAGCCCTTTCGGACCACTCCGGAACCAGTTCGCACCACTTTTCAACCAGTTGCACCACTCCGCAACCCGGTCGCACCACTCCGCAGCCCTTTCGGACCACTCCGGAACCAGTTCGCACCACTTTTCAACCAGTTGCACCACTCCGCAACCCGGTCGCACCACTCCGCAGCCCTTTCGGACCACTCCGGAACCAGTTCGCACCACTTTTCAACCAGTTGCACCACTCCGCAACCCGTTCGCACCACTCCGCATCCAGTTCGCACCAGTCCGCAACCAGTTCGCACTACTCCGCAGCCAGTTCGCACCAGTTCGCAACCAGTTCGCACCACTCCGCAACCAGTTCGCACCACTCCGCAACCAGTTCACACCACTCCGCAACCAGTTTGCACCACTCCGCAACCAGTTTGCACCACTCCGCAACCAGTTTGCACTACTCCGCAACCAGTTCGCACCTTTCCGCAACCACTTCGCACCACTCCTCAACCAGTTCGGACCATTCCTCCACCAGTTCGCACAACTCCGCAACCAGATCGCACCACTCCTCAACCAGTTTGCACAACTATGCAACCAGTTCGCACCAATCCTCAACCAGATCGTACCACTCCGCAACCAGTTCGCACCACTCCGCATCCAGTTCGCACCAGTCCGCAACCAGTTCGCACTACTCCGCAACCAGTTTGTACCACTCCGCAACCAGTTCGCACCACTCCAAAATAAGTTTGCACCACTCGGCAACCTGATTGTACCACTCCGCAACCAGTTCGCACCACTCCGCACCCAGGTCACACCACTCCGAAACGAGTTCGCACCACTCCGCAACCACTTCGCACCATTCCGCAACCAGTTCGCACGACTCCGCAACCAAATCGCACCACTCCGCAACCAGTTCGCACCACTTTGCAACCCGTTCCCACCACTCCGCAACCAAATCGCACATCTCCGCAAGCAGTTCGCACCACTCCGCAACCAGTTCACACCACTCCGCAACCGGTTCGCACCACTCCCCACCCAGGTCGCACCACTCCGCAACCAAATCGCACATCTCCGCAAGCAGTTCGCACCACTCCGCAACCAGTTCACACCACTCCGCAACCGGTTCGCACCACTCCCCACCCAGGTCGCACCACTCCGGAACCAGTTGGCAACACTCCGCAACCAGTTCCCACCACTCCACAACCAGTTCCACAACTCTGCAACCAGTTTGCACCACTTCACAACCAGTTCACACCACTCCGCAACCAGTTTGCACCACTCGGCAACCAGTTCGCACCACTCCGCGCCCAGTTCGCACCACTCTGCAACCAGTTTGCTCCACTCGGCAACCAGTTCGCACCACTCCGCGCCCAGTTCGCACCACTCTGCAACCAGTTTGCTCCACTCGGCAACCAGTTCGCACCACTCCGCGCCCAGTTCGCACCACTCTGCAACCAGTTTGCTCCACTCGGCAACCAGTTCGCACCACTCCGCGCCCAGTTCGCACCACTCTGCAACCAGTTTGCTCCACTCGGCAACCAGTTCGCACCACTCCGCGCCCAGTTCGCACCACTCTGCAACCAGTTTGCTCCACTCGGCAACCAGTTCGCACCACTCCGCGCCCAGTTCGCACCACTCTGCAACCAGTTTGCTCCACTCGGCAACCAGTTCGCACCACTCCGCGCCCAGTTCGCACCACTCTGCAACCAGTTTGCTCCACTCGGCAACCAGTTCGCACCACTCCGCGCCCAGTTCGCACCACTCTGCAACCAGTTTGCTCCACTCGGCAACCAGTTCGCACCACTCCGCGCCCAGTTCGCACCACTCTGCAACCAGTTTGCTCCACTCGGCAACCAGTTCGCACCACTCCGCGCCCAGTTCGCACCACTCTGCAACCAGTTTGCTCCACTCGGCAACCAGTTCGCACCACTCCGCGCCCAGTTCGCACCACTCTGCAACCAGTTTGCTCCACTCGGCAACCAGTTCGCACCACTCCGCGCCCAGTTCGCACCACTCTGCAACCAGTTTGCTCCACTCGGCAACCAGTTCGCACCACTCCGCGCCCAGTTCGCACCACTCTGCAACCAGTTTGCTCCACTCGGCAACCAGTTCGCACCACTCCGCGCCCAGTTCGCACCACTCTGCAACCAGTTTGCTCCACTCGGCAACCAGTTCGCACCACTCCGCGCCCAGTTCGCACCACTCTGCAACCAGTTTGCTCCACTCGGCAACCAGTTCGCACCACTCCGCGCCCAGTTCGCACCACTCTGCAACCAGTTTGCTCCACTCGGCAACCAGTTCGCACCACTCCGCGCCCAGTTCGCACCACTCTGCAACCAGTTTGCTCCACTCGGCAACCAGTTCGCACCACTCCGCGCCCAGTTCGCACCACTCTGCAACCAGTTTGCTCCACTCGGCAACCAGTTCGCACCACTCCGCGCCCAGTTCGCACCACTCTGCAACCAGTTTGCTCCACTCGGCAACCAGTTCGCACCACTCCGCGCCCAGTTCGCACCACTCTGCAACCAGTTTGCTCCACTCGGCAACCAGTTCGCACCACTCCGCGCCCAGTTCGCACCACTCTGCAACCAGTTTGCTCCACTCGGCAACCAGTTCGCACCACTCCGCGCCCAGTTCGCACCACTCTGCAACCAGTTTGCTCCACTCGGCAACCAGTTCGCACCACTCCGCGCCCAGTTCGCACCACTCTGCAACCAGTTTGCTCCACTCGGCAACCAGTTCGCACCACTCCGCGCCCAGTTCGCACCACTCTGCAACCAGTTTGCTCCACTCGGCAACCAGTTCGCACCACTCCGCGCCCAGTTCGCACCACTCTGCAACCAGTTTGCTCCACTCGGCAACCAGTTCGCACCACTCCGCGCCCAGTTCGCACCACTCTGCAACCAGTTTGCTCCACTCGGCAACCAGTTCGCACCACTCCGCGCCCAGTTCGCACCACTCTGCAACCAGTTTGCTCCACTCGGCAACCAGTTCGCACCACTCCGCGCCCAGTTCGCACCACTCTGCAACCAGTTTGCTCCACTCGGCAACCAGTTCGCACCACTCCGCGCCCAGTTCGCACCACTCTGCAACCAGTTTGCTCCACTCGGCAACCAGTTCGCACCACTCCGCGCCCAGTTCGCACCACTCTGCAACCAGTTTGCTCCACTCGGCAACCAGTTCGCACCACTCCGCGCCCAGTTCGCACCACTCTGCAACCAGTTTGCTCCACTCGGCAACCAGTTCGCACCACTCCGCGCCCAGTTCGCACCACTCTGCAACCAGTTTGCTCCACTCGGCAACCAGTTCGCACCACTCCGCGCCCAGTTCGCACCACTCTGCAACCAGTTTGCTCCACTCGGCAACCAGTTCGCACCACTCCGCGCCCAGTTCGCACCACTCTGCAACCAGTTTGCTCCACTCGGCAACCAGTTCGCACCACTCCGCGCCCAGTTCGCACCACTCTGCAACCAGTTTGCTCCACTCGGCAACCAGTTCGCACCACTCCGCGCCCAGTTCGCACCACTCTGCAACCAGTTTGCTCCACTCGGCAACCAGTTCGCACCACTCCGCGCCCAGTTCGCACCACTCTGCAACCAGTTTGCTCCACTCGGCAACCAGTTCGCACCACTCCGCGCCCAGTTCGCACCACTCTGCAACCAGTTTGCTCCACTCGGCAACCAGTTCGCACCACTCCGCGCCCAGTTCGCACCACTCTGCAACCAGTTTGCTCCACTCGGCAACCAGTTCGCACCACTCCGCGCCCAGTTCGCACCACTCTGCAACCAGTTTGCTCCACTCGGCAACCAGTTCGCACCACTCCGCGCCCAGTTCGCACCACTCTGCAACCAGTTTGCTCCACTCGGCAACCAGTTCGCACCACTCCGCGCCCAGTTCGCACCACTCTGCAACCAGTTTGCTCCACTCGGCAACCAGTTCGCACCACTCCGCGCCCAGTTCGCACCACTCTGCAACCAGTTTGCTCCACTCGGCAACCAGTTCGCACCACTCCGCGCCCAGTTCGCACCACTCTGCAACCAGTTTGCTCCACTCGGCAACCAGTTCGCACCACTCCGCGCCCAGTTCGCACCACTCTGCAACCAGTTTGCTCCACTCGGCAACCAGTTCGCACCACTCCGCGCCCAGTTCGCACCACTCTGCAACCAGTTTGCTCCACTCGGCAACCAGTTCGCACCACTCCGCGCCCAGTTCGCACCACTCTGCAACCAGTTTGCTCCACTCGGCAACCAGTTCGCACCACTCCGCGCCCAGTTCGCACCACTCTGCAACCAGTTTGCTCCACTCGGCAACCAGTTCGCACCACTCCGCGCCCAGTTCGCACCACTCTGCAACCAGTTTGCTCCACTCGGCAACCAGTTCGCACCACTCCGCGCCCAGTTCGCACCACTCTGCAACCAGTTTGCTCCACTCGGCAACCAGTTCGCACCACTCCGCGCCCAGTTCGCACCACTCTGCAACCAGTTTGCTCCACTCGGCAACCAGTTCGCACCACTCCGCGCCCAGTTCGCACCACTCTGCAACCAGTTTGCTCCACTCGGCAACCAGTTCGCACCACTCCGCGCCCAGTTCGCACCACTCTGCAACCAGTTTGCTCCACTCGGCAACCAGTTCGCACCACTCCGCGCCCAGTTCGCACCACTCTGCAACCAGTTTGCTCCACTCGGCAACCAGTTCGCACCACTCCGCGCCCAGTTCGCACCACTCTGCAACCAGTTTGCTCCACTCGGCAACCAGTTCGCACCACTCCGCGCCCAGTTCGCACCACTCTGCAACCAGTTTGCTCCACTCGGCAACCAGTTCGCACCACTCCGCGCCCAGTTCGCACCACTCTGCAACCAGTTTGCTCCACTCGGCAACCAGTTCGCACCACTCCGCGCCCAGTTCGCACCACTCTGCAACCAGTTTGCTCCACTCGGCAACCAGTTCGCACCACTCCGCGCCCAGTTCGCACCACTCTGCAACCAGTTTGCTCCACTCGGCAACCAGTTCGCACCACTCCGCGCCCAGTTCGCACCACTCTGCAACCAGTTTGCTCCACTCGGCAACCAGTTCGCACCACTCCGCGCCCAGTTCGCACCACTCTGCAACCAGTTTGCTCCACTCGGCAACCAGTTCGCACCACTCCGCGCCCAGTTCGCACCACTCTGCAACCAGTTTGCTCCACTCGGCAACCAGTTCGCACCACTCCGCGCCCAGTTCGCACCACTCTGCAACCAGTTTGCTCCACTCGGCAACCAGTTCGCACCACTCCGCGCCCAGTTCGCACCACTCTGCAACCAGTTTGCTCCACTCGGCAACCAGTTCGCACCACTCCGCGCCCAGTTCGCACCACTCTGCAACCAGTTTGCTCCACTCGGCAACCAGTTCGCACCACTGCGCAACCAGTTCGCATCACTCCGAACCCAGTGCGCACCACTCTGCAACAACTTCCCACCTCTCCGCAACCAGTTCGCACCACTCCGCAACCAGTTTGCACCACCCGGCAACCAGTTTGCACCACTCCGCAACCAGTTCGCACCAATCCGCATCCAGTTCGCACCACTCAGAAACCAGTTCGCACCACTCCGCAACCAGTAAACATCACTCCGCAACCAGTTCGCACCACTGCGAACCAGTTTACACCACTCCGCAACAAGTTCGCACCACACCGCAACCAGTTTGCACCACTTCGCAACCATAGCCCACCTCTCCTCAACCAGCTCGCCCCACTCGGCAACCAGTTTGCACCACTCCGTAACTAGTTCGCACCACTCCGCAACCAGTTCGCACCACTCCGCATCCAGTTCGCACCACTCCGCAACCAGTTCCCACCACTCCGCAACCAGTTCGCACCACTCCGCAACCAGTTTGCACCACTCCGCAACCAGTTCCCACCAATCGGCAACCCGTTCGCACCAATCCGCAACCAGTTCGCACTTCTCCTTAACCCGTTTGCACCACTCCGCAACCAGTTCCCACCAATCGGCAACCCGTTCGCACCAATCCGCAACCAGTTCGCACTTCTCCTTAACCCGTTTGCACCACTGCGCAACCAGTTCGTACCACTCCGTAACCAGTTCGAACCACTCCGCAACCAGTTTGCACCACTCCAAAACCGATTCGCACCACTCTGCAACCAGTCCGCACCACTCCGCAACCAGTTCGCACCACTCTCCAACCAGTTCACACCACTCTGCAACCATTCACACAAATCTGCAACCAGTTCGCACCACTCCGCAACCAGTTCGCACCACTCCGCAACCAATTCGCACCACTCCGCAACCAGTTCGCACCACTCCGCAACCAGGTCGCACCACTCCGCAACCAGTTCGCACCACTCCGCAACCAGGTCGCACCACTCCGCAACCAGTTCGCACCACTCCGGAACCAGTTCGCACCTCTCCGCAACCAGTTCGCACCACTTCGCAACCAGTTTGCACCACTCCCCAACCAGTTCGTACCACTCAACAAGCAGATTGCGACAACCCGCAACCAGTTCGCACAACTCCGCAACCAGTTCGCACCACTCCACAACCAGTTGGCACCACTCTGCAACCAGTTCCCACCACTTCGCAACCAGTTCGCACCACTCCGCAACCAGTTCGCACCACTCTGCAACCAGTTTGCACCACTCCGCAACCATTTCCCACCACTACGCAGCCAGTTTGCACCACTCTGCAACCAGTTCGCACCACTCCGCACCCACTTTGCAACACTCCTCAACCAGTTGGCATGATTCCTCAACCAGTGTGCACCACTTCTCAACCAGTTCGCACCACTCTGCAACCAGCTCGCACCATTCCGCAACCAGTTCGCACCACCCCGCAACCAGTTCGCACCACTCCGCAACCAGTTTGCACCACTTCCCAACCAGTTCGCACCACGCCGCAACCAGTTCGCACTTCTCCTTAACCCGTTTGCACCACTGCGCAACCAGTTCGCACCACGCCGCAACCAGTTCGCACTTCTCCTTAACCCGTTTGCACCACTGCGCAACCAGTTCGCACCACGCCGCAACCAGTTCGCACTTCTCCTTAACCCGTTTGCACCACTGCGCAACCAGTTCGCACCACGCCGCAACCAGTTCGCACTTCTCCTTAACCCGTTTGCACCACTGCGCAACCAGTTCGCACCACGCCGCAACCAGTTCGCACTTCTCCTTAACCCGTTTGCACCACTGCGCAACCAGTTCGCACCACGCCGCAACCAGTTCGCACTTCTCCTTAACCCGTTTGCACCACTGCGCAACCAGTTCGCACCACGCCGCAACCAGTTCGCACTTCTCCTTAACCCGTTTGCACCACTGCGCAACCAGTTCGCACCACGCCGCAACCAGTTCGCACTTCTCCTTAACCCGTTTGCACCACTGCGCAACCAGTTCGCACCACGCCGCAACCAGTTCGCACTTCTCCTTAACCCGTTTGCACCACTGCGCAACCAGTTCGCACCACGCCGCAACCAGTTCGCACTTCTCCTTAACCCGTTTGCACCACTGCGCAACCAGTTCGCACCACGCCGCAACCAGTTCGCACTTCTCCTTAACCCGTTTGCACCACTGCGCAACCAGTTCGCACCACGCCGCAACCAGTTCGCACTTCTCCTTAACCCGTTTGCACCACTGCGCAACCAGTTCGCACCACGCCGCAACCAGTTCGCACTTCTCCTTAACCCGTTTGCACCACTGCGCAACCAGTTCGCACCACGCCGCAACCAGTTCGCACTTCTCCTTAACCCGTTTGCACCACTGCGCAACCAGTTCGCACCACGCCGCAACCAGTTCGCACTTCTCCTTAACCCGTTTGCACCACTGCGCAACCAGTTCGCACCACGCCGCAACCAGTTCGCACTTCTCCTTAACCCGTTTGCACCACTGCGCAACCAGTTCGCACCACGCCGCAACCAGTTCGCACTTCTCCTTAACCCGTTTGCACCACTGCGCAACCAGTTCGCACCACGCCGCAACCAGTTCGCACTTCTCCTTAACCCGTTTGCACCACTGCGCAACCAGTTCGCACCACGCCGCAACCAGTTCGCACTTCTCCTTAACCCGTTTGCACCACTGCGCAACCAGTTCGCACCACGCCGCAACCAGTTCGCACTTCTCCTTAACCCGTTTGCACCACTGCGCAACCAGTTCGCACCACGCCGCAACCAGTTCGCACTTCTCCTTAACCCGTTTGCACCACTGCGCAACCAGTTCGCACCACGCCGCAACCAGTTCGCACTTCTCCTTAACCCGTTTGCACCACTGCGCAACCAGTTCGCACCACGCCGCAACCAGTTCGCACTTCTCCTTAACCCGTTTGCACCACTGCGCAACCAGTTCGCACCACGCCGCAACCAGTTCGCACTTCTCCTTAACCCGTTTGCACCACTGCGCAACCAGTTCGCACCACGCCGCAACCAGTTCGCACTTCTCCTTAACCCGTTTGCACCACTGCGCAACCAGTTCGCACCACGCCGCAACCAGTTCGCACTTCTCCTTAACCCGTTTGCACCACTGCGCAACCAGTTCGCACCACGCCGCAACCAGTTCGCACTTCTCCTTAACCCGTTTGCACCACTGCGCAACCAGTTCGCACCACGCCGCAACCAGTTCGCACTTCTCCTTAACCCGTTTGCACCACTGCGCAACCAGTTCGCACCACGCCGCAACCAGTTCGCACTTCTCCTTAACCCGTTTGCACCACTGCGCAACCAGTTCGCACCACGCCGCAACCAGTTCGCACTTCTCCTTAACCCGTTTGCACCACTGCGCAACCAGTTCGCACCACGCCGCAACCAGTTCGCACTTCTCCTTAACCCGTTTGCACCACTGCGCAACCAGTTCGCACCACGCCGCAACCAGTTCGCACTTCTCCTTAACCCGTTTGCACCACTGCGCAACCAGTTCGCACCACGCCGCAACCAGTTCGCACTTCTCCTTAACCCGTTTGCACCACTGCGCAACCAGTTCGCACCACGCCGCAACCAGTTCGCACTTCTCCTTAACCCGTTTGCACCACTGCGCAACCAGTTCGCACCACGCCGCAACCAGTTCGCACTTCTCCTTAACCCGTTTGCACCACTGCGCAACCAGTTCGCACCACGCCGCAACCAGTTCGCACTTCTCCTTAACCCGTTTGCACCACTGCGCAACCAGTTCGCACCACGCCGCAACCAGTTCGCACTTCTCCTTAACCCGTTTGCACCACTGCGCAACCAGTTCGCACCACGCCGCAACCAGTTCGCACTTCTCCTTAACCCGTTTGCACCACTGCGCAACCAGTTCGCACCACGCCGCAACCAGTTCGCACTTCTCCTTAACCCGTTTGCACCACTGCGCAACCAGTTCGCACCACGCCGCAACCAGTTCGCACTTCTCCTTAACCCGTTTGCACCACTGCGCAACCAGTTCGCACCACGCCGCAACCAGTTCGCACTTCTCCTTAACCCGTTTGCACCACTGCGCAACCAGTTCGCACCACGCCGCAACCAGTTCGCACTTCTCCTTAACCCGTTTGCACCACTGCGCAACCAGTTCGCACCACGCCGCAACCAGTTCGCACTTCTCCTTAACCCGTTTGCACCACTGCGCAACCAGTTCGCACCACGCCGCAACCAGTTCGCACTTCTCCTTAACCCGTTTGCACCACTGCGCAACCAGTTCGCACCACGCCGCAACCAGTTCGCACTTCTCCTTAACCCGTTTGCACCACTGCGCAACCAGTTCGCACCACGCCGCAACCAGTTCGCACTTCTCCTTAACCCGTTTGCACCACTGCGCAACCAGTTCGCACCACGCCGCAACCAGTTCGCACTTCTCCTTAACCCGTTTGCACCACTGCGCAACCAGTTCGCACCACGCCGCAACCAGTTCGCACTTCTCCTTAACCCGTTTGCACCACTGCGCAACCAGTTCGCACCACGCCGCAACCAGTTCGCACTTCTCCTTAACCCGTTTGCACCACTGCGCAACCAGTTCGCACCACGCCGCAACCAGTTCGCACTTCTCCTTAACCCGTTTGCACCACTGCGCAACCAGTTCGCACCACGCCGCAACCAGTTCGCACTTCTCCTTAACCCGTTTGCACCACTGCGCAACCAGTTCGCACCACGCCGCAACCAGTTCGCACTTCTCCTTAACCCGTTTGCACCACTGCGCAACCAGTTCGCACCACGCCGCAACCAGTTCGCACTTCTCCTTAACCCGTTTGCACCACTGCGCAACCAGTTCGCACCACGCCGCAACCAGTTCGCACTTCTCCTTAACCCGTTTGCACCACTGCGCAACCAGTTCGCACCACGCCGCAACCAGTTCGCACTTCTCCTTAACCCGTTTGCACCACTGCGCAACCAGTTCGCACCACGCCGCAACCAGTTCGCACTTCTCCTTAACCCGTTTGCACCACTGCGCAACCAGTTCGCACCACGCCGCAACCAGTTCGCACTTCTCCTTAACCCGTTTGCACCACTGCGCAACCAGTTCGCACCACGCCGCAACCAGTTCGCACTTCTCCTTAACCCGTTTGCACCACTGCGCAACCAGTTCGCACCACGCCGCAACCAGTTCGCACTTCTCCTTAACCCGTTTGCACCACTGCGCAACCAGTTCGCACCACGCCGCAACCAGTTCGCACTTCTCCTTAACCCGTTTGCACCACTGCGCAACCAGTTCGCACCACGCCGCAACCAGTTCGCACTTCTCCTTAACCCGTTTGCACCACTGCGCAACCAGTTCGCACCACGCCGCAACCAGTTCGCACTTCTCCTTAACCCGTTTGCACCACTGCGCAACCAGTTCGCACCACGCCGCAACCAGTTCGCACTTCTCCTTAACCCGTTTGCACCACTGCGCAACCAGTTCGCACCACGCCGCAACCAGTTCGCACTTCTCCTTAACCCGTTTGCACCACTGCGCAACCAGTTCGCACCACGCCGCAACCAGTTCGCACTTCTCCTTAACCCGTTTGCACCACTGCGCAACCAGTTCGCACCGCTCCGCAACCAGTTCGCATTACTCCGCAACCAGTTTGCACCACTAAGCAACCAGTTTGCACCACTCTGCAACCAGTTCGCACCACTCCGCAACCAGTTCGCACCACTCTGCAACCAGTTCGCACCACACCGCAACCAGTTTGCACCACTCTGCATCCCGTTTGCACCACTCCACAACCGGTTTGTACCACTCTGCAACCAGGTTGCACCACTCCACAACGCGTTCGCACAACTCCGCAACCAGTTGGCACCAATCCGCAACTAGTTCGCACAACTCCGCAACCAGTTGGCACCATTTGCAACCAGTTTGCACCACTCCGCAACTAGTTCATACCACTCCGCAACCAGCCTCCACCACTCCGCAACCAGTTCGCACCACTCCGTAACCAGTTCGCACCACTCGGCAACCAGTACGCACCACTCAGCAACAAGTTCGCACCACTTCGCAACCAGTTCGCACCACTCCGCAACCAGTTCGCACCACTCCGCAACCAGCT
>SZWC01019443.1:16345-30788 GCA_023375785.1 Penium margaritaceum | reverse complement strand
TCTTTTACCCAAGTTGCGGTGAAGTACACCTCGCAACTCGTCAGCCACATCCAAAGCATTGATCCTTTGGAGTTCATGTATTTGAATGGCTCAGGAAATTCCAGGCAAACTTGGGACTCGCTCGAGAGTTGAAAGTTTCTCTTGGTAATAAATTCTTCTCCCATGCGCGCATTATAGAACTCCTCCATTGCCACATTGCATTGTTGGAGAAGATGTGCGATTGAAGCTTGAGTCTTGATAGCTTATGGTCTAAGTCTTTGATTAGAACAAGCTTGTCAGCTTGTTCCTCCCATCGTGCTGGGTGTCATCCATATGGGCATCAACGAGGGTGATGGGTTCGTTGAGCCAAGGAGTCCATCACCAGATTGGCTATCAAAGTCATTGATAGTGCGCCATTCACCATGAAGGTTGTTCCTTCTATGTGGTTTGCCTAGTGAGTGTCATTGGCCGTGTGTTCCTAATTATTCATTGCTGGATTGTCACCAGTTACTACTGCTCATCCTGGGCATTCTTGCCATGTTCCCTGTTGTTTTTGAGAGGTTAAAAAACATCTGAACGGTGGAGATGCATTCAAAAATCATGCATGGTTGAGGTCTTGTGATTGATGTGCTGGCTATCCTTGCTGCGCCGTTGCTATCTGACACCAAGTGTTGCGCTAAGTAGAACGTGTATGGTACATAGGGATAAGGTGTGCGAAAGAAGGCGATTTGAGGATTTGGAAAAGTTGGATAATTTGGAAGCAGTAGTAAGTGTACTTTGACCATAAGTGTCGGATCTCTCCAAAAAACATGTATGATAGCAAGGATCTAAATGAGGTGTGTGAGCCTCCTTCGTGAGTGGTTGCTTTGAGTCGGGGGGCTTCAAGACTATCGAGGCAAAGTTTGATAATAGTCTACTGCTATAGAAGGAACGATATCAAAAAGTTGTTATGGTTTGTGAAAATTCTATCAATGTTTTTGGGAAGTGGTCGATAATACCATAAACTTTGAAAACGAAACATCACAGGTCAGTGTTTATGGTCAATTTGCCCTTGGCCAAACGGCATAAAACTCCTCAGGTCAAAACATGGTAAGCCATGACTTCCAATGTCCTGTTCCCACCTGCCTTGACCTTTAGTGTTCCGTTCCCAAAGGTTTCTGAACACTCTGACCACTTTGTAGAAGGGTCGACAAAAATGGCACGGTGTTATGCCGAACGGAGTGTAGATGGTGAACAGGTTGAAGTTGCAAGAGTGAACAAGGTGTGAGAAGTTAGAACACTTGAGCAATGTATAATTAACGGTAGGTGTACTTTGATGAGAAGTGTTGAAATGATTGAAGACATATATACAAGTGTTGAGTTACAAATGAGAGGTAGTCGGGGTCATCGGGTGGATTGTCAAGCGGCGCGTGTTGAGTCACGCCATGAGTGTTCGGATCGAGAAACTTTGCTGAGGAATTGGGGGTCTTAAAAAACCAAGGGCAAAAGTGCGAGATGCATCTTTATAAATCTCAATGTTTCTTGATGTGCGGAGAACTCGACTGAAAGGTCGCGAAACGTCTTTCGACGATTATTGAAAGTGGTCGAAGTTGTCACAAAGTGCAAGAAGGATTATCGGGGAGCAAGGGCAGTTAGCCGATCTGCCCTCGTCCGTCAATATGAAAATCGAGGTCTCGCTACACAGTGGACTATTTGTGTAATGACAGAAATTCCCACTCAGAAAGATCAGGGACTTGTGTACGTCTGGTAAGTAACACTTCCTTCCTTTTAGCCATGACGTCTTGGCGCGCATACAGATGTGGCCCGGTAACGGTGGCAGTATCCGTCAAACAAATGATTAACGTCGCGGAGGTTCTTAAAGGGTTCCCAACAGTTATGCATGGCACCATAGCCGTGCCACTTGACAAGGTATTCTATCATTTTGCCATGTCGTCGATGGCCAAGCATGTCCTCGATGACGTACTCTGTGTCCTCGTCCACTTGTATAGGTGAAGGAGGAGGTACATCCCTGCACAGAAATTTCTCTTTGGGGTCCTGGTAGTGCTTGTCTGCTCATGTGGAACACTGGGTGAAGTTGCATAGTGTTAGGAAGTTTGAGTCATGCCACTATAGGGTTTTGTATGCGCTCTATCTCAAACGGTCCCAACCATCAGGATTTGACTCCAAGGAGCTTGATGTTTGCCAAACCGAGGAGAACTTAGTTGCTAGCAATGAACGCGTCGTCACTACGATGTCAGTCAGCTGCTTGCTTCATCACTACTTGTGTCTTTGTGAGATCCTATCGTGTTTCCTCCAAAATGACATGGAAGGAGTGGCATTGGACATCAAAAACAGTTACGTTGCTTTGGCTGTGTAGTCCCGCTGGTGTGGCGGGAGTTTGTCATACACTACTTTGAACGGAGTTTTACCTGTTGGGATGGAGATTGCTGAATTCTATGCAGTTTTGGCAGTCGGGAGTTTTGCTACCCAGTCCGTCCCGTGTGGTTTGCATAATGTTTGAAGAATTTGTTTGTGCATCTGATTGGTCCGCTCGGTTTGGTCGTCGGTTTAAGGGTGGAATGCCGTTGAAAGCTGGATCTGACTGCCATAGCAAGTCATCAGTTTGCACCAGAAAATGCTGGTAAATCAACCTTCTCTGTCGCTCGTGATGGTTCCCAGCACGTCATGTAGCCATACGAGTTTGTTTAGAAACAGCCCCGTTGTTCCTTCGGCGGTGACTGTGGTCGTCCTCGAAGTAAAGTGAGACATTTTGGAAAACCTGTCAACAACCACGAGGGTTTTGTGATATCCATCGGGTGTGAGTGGCAATCGAGTGTTGAAGTCCATGGAGATGTCAGTCCATGATTCTCTTGGAATAAGGGGTGGCTGTGGAAGTCTGGCTAGCAGTGTGCAACGTAATTTTTGTCGCAAACATGTGTTGCAGATTCGTAGAAGTTGGCCATGTCAATTTGCATCTAATCCCACCAGTAGTGTTTCACCAGCTTCTTCAGCATCTTGTCTTCTCTGAAACGTCCACCTGGACCGGTGTCGTGGCATTCATCGATGAGCATGGAATGGAGTTTTTTCTTCATGGGAACAACCACCTGGCGAGTGAATTGTCTCCACTAACAGGCTGCGTTGTACCAGAACTTTGCTTCGTCGTATCCGCCATGCTAGTCGTAGCCTCGTCTGAACAAGTGTTCAAGATACGGATCTCACTATAGTTGAAGTTTCGCTGCTTGAGCCATCAAGTCTAGTTGGCAGCTGAGCGCATCTACTGGGTTGATTTTGCCCGGCCTGTACTCAATATCGTAGTCGGACCAGGATTCAAGGCATGCCATGTATTGGGTTTGACATTGACTGAGGTTTGGCTGTGTCTTGAAATGTTTCTGTGCATGATGGTCGGTGCGTTCGATGCATCGGCGTTATTCGAGATAGCACAGCCACGTCTCAAATGCTTGTACGACCACCACCATTTCCTTCTCCTGTACGTCGTAGTTAAGTTTTTGGTCCACATAACTGTCACGACATACACGCGACTTGTTGCTCTCCGTTGCCATGATCTTGTACGAGGACTGCACCGATGGCTCGATTGGAGACGTCCGTAGCCATATTGTAGTTGACCGTAGGACCGGCTAATCGCAGGGCTGGCACGGAGTTTAAAGCGTTTTACAAAGCGTTGAACGTTTCTTGTTTTTCGTCTCCCTACCACCAATCATTTACTTTTCAAGTGAGACTTGACAGAGGGGCCAAATCTCAGGCATATTCTAGTACAAAATGCCGACAGTATTTACAGGAGCTGATGAAAACTTGAATATCTCCACAATTTATTGGCATCAGCCAATCAGTGACTGCTGCCACTTCTTTTAGATCCATGGTGATCCGTCCGCTGTTGATGACATGGTCCATACCCTACAGCTCATATTCATTGTAGAAAATGTTGTGAAAATCACCCTTTTAGTGCCTTTCAGGACCTTGCCCAATATAAACTGTGTCTGTTGTGACGTCAACTGGCCAGCAGTTCTTGCTACCCACGTGTCCGGAAATCTGGGACGGCTGTATCACCGTGCGAGATGACCAGACGCTTAGCCACTTCACACATTTCTGTGTGAAGTTGGTGATGCGTTCTATGTGCGCGCTCAAGCCAGAAGACGACCTCGCCTGATGGAAGTTTTATTGTGCCACCTTTGTCTCCGACCCAGACGAATAAGACCCAGGGTGACAAAATAAAGTATAAACATTCGACGATAAATTGTGTCATTTGTGACCAAAAGATGTTTTCGACAATAAATAGGAGCAGTAGGGTAACGTCGATCAAACAGCGACCAAGAACACACTTCGAGATTTATCTGAAATTTTCTCTCTTTGTAAAACTATGAGAACTTTTCAGAGTTGTCCATCGTGCTCTTCCGGGGTAAGGTTGTGCACCAGAATTTTGTTGAGATACACCACGGCAAAATCATTGAGGTATGGGCAAAAATGTTCTTCATTGCCACCATGAACATTGCTGAGGAATTCATGAGTCCAAACGGCATGACCGTGAAATCAAAATTCCCGTAGCTTGTTTGGAATGCCGTCTTCTTGATGTCGGCATTTGCCATGCAGATCTGGTGATAATCGCTGTAAAAGTCAATTATGGTGAGAATCCGAGCTCCTCCGAGCTGGTCAAAAGGATCGTCTGCGAGGGAAAGGGCAGCGGTTCTTGATGGGAACGTCGTTCAACGCCCAATTTTCCACACACATCTGCATCTCACCAGTTTTCTTTTTCATGAAAAGTATGAGTGTGACGTATGGTGAAGTGGATGGGCGGATGAATCATTGACCGAGCATCGCGTCGAGTTACTTTTTCAACTCTTTCAGCTTGTGATCGCTCATCCAATAAGCCCCTCAAACTGTGGGTCAAACTGAAACCGGGCAGCCACCCGGCTTCAGTTCGATGCGATGGACAGTGTTACGTTGAGGTGGTAGGGTTATAGGGAGTTCGTCCGGAAAGACATCCACAAAATCTCAGATGACATGTGCAAAATCATTGACATCCATCACGAACTTTGTTGATGCCTATGAGGCCGATGAGGTTGTTGAGTCAGCTGCTGCCAATTCCGCTTCCTCCATCGGCTTGAGATGTACAAGCCACACACGGACCCCTCGTCATATTCAATGTTTAGCCATGTTTAGTGATATCGGCTGCATGAGTTGTCACTTCCTCTGCTAATTCCACCTTTACTACTTCCGCTATCGTCTTCCGTCCCACGCACGAAAGTTGTTGCTTTGCATCGTCCACACCCACGTAGATGTCGCCACTGTTCTAGTCGATTTGCGAATTGTGCCAGTACAAGAAATCACATCCGAGAATGATTTTGTGATCACTCACTGGACGTAACCTCCAGACCTTTACATCACTCAAGTTCCCCACTTTCAGTCGTATTGGTTCTCGGAATCTCAGTGTTTCCAATCTCCCATCGACGGGTTTTCCTTCAAACACCCCTGGTTTGGTCCATAAACTCGGCTTGCAAACCATGCTGTTGCTTACGAAACCGTGAGAGGCCCCTCCATCCAATAGTGCCTGTACCATTCAGCGACTCTTACAACTTTTAGCAGTATCGTAGGTTGGTTGTCCTTTTACCCCTTGTCGAACTCTACAACATCAGAAACCCTCTGATGGGTGATCGTTCGGCACATTACTCCTACCCTTTGCCGTTTCCTGACTCTTTTTTTTTTTACTTCCTTTTGTTTTTGACCTACTACTTGCTTTCATGTAATTGTAACATGTACGCGCGGCTCTTTAGTGGTCGGCGTCCACTTTCATCGAAGTCGAGGAGTCCCCCAACTGCCTTTTTTTGTTCCCACAATAATTGTGGTTGGAAGGTTACAAACCATATGATTCTTGGATCCGAGCGTTGTACTCTGCGCTGTCAATCCTTTCTGCTGCTATGATCATTTACGGTAGGTCGTTCTGAATGCCGAAGATGGCGATCGATTGCGAGGTGTCTCGTTTGAGGCCGTTGTTGTAGTGAAAGCAGAATTCGTCGCGGACGATGTCTCCACCAATGATGATCTCGCGGATTCTTTGCATGTACTCTGCCACACTGGACTACTGACAGAGTCACTGGAGCTTGTGCTGAGTGTTAGACTTCTTGTTCAGCCGCCCAAAACGTGCGAGCATTGCGCACGGGAACTCGTTCTAGTTGGTTGGTAACGTCGGCGCATCTTGCCATTGTGGATTGATCAACTCCAAGGGTAGAACGCTTGTGGTTGGGGATATGAGACGGGTGCCGTTGGCAGTTCATCAGGCCTCGGCGGTCTCCTACTGCCGTTGGATGGCGTTTAGGTCGGACCACCAACTTAGCGTAGTGCCACGCAAAAACGCGGCCACAAGGTCAATCTTCCTTTGATCTTTGTTGACCCAAGCAACGTCAAAGTACACTTCCAAACTCGTCAGCCACATGAAAACCGTTGGTCTTTTGGAATTTGCAAGATCCAACGGTTCGGGAGGGGCCGGACGAGTTTCGGGGTTGTTTGAGAGTTGGGTGTTTCTCTTGACGAGCACCGCTCCTTGTGCACTCGCATTGCAAAGAGCCTCCATCGCGATGTTGCGCTATCGGAGCAGATGGCGGCTAATCCTGTGGAGCGAGGGGATAGGCTTTGCTACTTCATCGTTGATATGCTCCTGTTGTCCGTTACAACCTGACCTTCTCGCTGCGTTCGTTGAGGCTATTGGTACGGGCGGCTGGTTTACTGCCGTCAGATTCGTGACGAGACTGGTCTTTGGAGCCATCATGGTTGGTCCAGCTGACGCATAGCCTGCCACGTCAGCAATTTGTGCTGCTTCAGGGTTTGCGTGTATAGGCACATTCTGATCCTCTGTTGCCAAAGTCATCACCGAAGACCCGCTGGTGGTCTCTCGATTCACTCGCTCGCTTCACGTTGTAGTCGCAGAGTCTGTGAAGTTTTGATGTACGAGATGTGCTGACGGCTTGTGCGAGGTTGTCCTCCAAATGCGTAAAGGAGTCACATTCCTCTCCAGCACCGCTACGCTCCAGTACCAAGTGTTATGCAAAACAGAGAGAAGATGGTGAACAGGTGGAAGTTGTGAGGCAGAACACGGTGTGAGAATTTGGGACACTTGAGGAATTCATAATTAGTAGTAAGTGTACTTCAATGACAAGTGTCAAAGTGATCAAACACATACCGTACTACTGCCTGAACTTGCAAAATAGTTAATCATGGCCAAGTTTCATAACGGTAATATACTCCTTATATGTTGGTCCACAACGGTTTCATATTACTTTATGAATAATGGCACACAAAAAAATCCTTAGTCAATCTATCAAATGTGGTGTTAGCTCAGTGTTGGCGAGCGAAGGCTGCCAGGTGAACTCAAGCGCAGACGACGCTTGGACGTCGATGGCTTCCAACCGCCGTCAACCGTGGATTTCCTTGCTTGAGTTTGAGCAAGCAGAGTTTGTCAGTCGACCGCTCGAGTGGAAAGAATTGTTACAACAAGGATTCGACTGGGCTATGGACGAATTAAACCGTTGGCTACCCACTTGACCCCTCAACCACAACGGTTCATAATAAGTGCCCGGGTGGTTGAATTAGCCTATTTAAAAGCACCTTGGTGAAAAGTGGTACGAATTTCGGTGGTAATACGGTACACACAAGTGTCGAGTTGCAAACAAGACATAGTCGGGGTCATCGGGCCGATCATCGAGTGGCGCGTGTGGAGTCACGTCGTGAGTGGTTGAATTGAGAAGCTCTGCCGAGGAATCAGGGGGCTTCAAAGACCGACAGAGAAGATGTGACATGCATCTTCATCAATCTCGATGTTTCTCGGTGCGTGCAGAAGTCGACCGAAAGGTCGTGACACTTCTGTCAACGATTCTCCAAAGTGGTCAAACATGTCAGAAAGTGTGAGAAGGACTATTGGGGGGGCAAGAGCAATTGGCCAAATTGCCCTTGTCCATGGGAGTGAAAATCGAGATCTCGCTATGTGGTGGGCTATTTGTGTTGTGACAGAAATGCCCACTCACAAAGGTTAGGGACGCGTGTACGTTTGGTACGCAACACGCGGAGGTAGCAATTCTTCAAAACTATTAGATCGAGTTCTCGACATAACCAGGCTATTGAAAAGCCACGCTTCGATATTCTTGAAGCCCTTTGACTTGTATACAAAGCTTCTTGAAGCAAACTCGCACGCGTCGCTCAGTCCAAGCGTCGAAGACTCAACACATGCCTCACTGTGATTCTGCCCATTGTATACATGTGCTTGACTTATTTGACCCTTGTCATCGAAGTACACTTGTTTCTTCATGTAAACTACCTATTTCACCAGGTTCCTTGAATCGTCTACTGATCCACACCTCATCTCTGTTTGTACCCAACGTACACGAGTCCCTAAAAAGAAGACACATGGAAGCCTCCTAGCGATATTGCCGCTGACTAGGCATCAGTGCCTGATCAGACGGTGACGACAGTCACAAGTTGTGCACACAACGGCAAGGGTCAGGCTAGGCGACGCAAGGCAAAGTGTCAGAATACTTCAATAGCATTTTTAGAGAGAAATGACAAATGACAGGTCAATGGCATGAGTACCTGCCGCGGCGCACGGCGGGTGTCGCATGCGGCAGTGCAAGATCTCTCCTAAAACCGGCCCAAAACCACTGTTTTGGCCATGACTCAGCATAGACAAGTCAGAACGCTAAGCCCTCTGAACCTACAAGTGAAGAATCTCAAGCCGGACGCTACGACTGGTTGCATGCATGCATCCCGCAACAAACGATGGACACACAATGCAAAACATGCAAATCGGGCCCACAGCCAGTCCAACGATGAAATCCTACAAGCTGCAGAAAAACTGCAGAAGGTCCCAAACAGCATAAAGGACTCTGGGGCGACTGTCGATCAGCTCCGAGCAGGTAGTCCACCACCAGACGACGCCCCGGTGCCACCAGGATCCACATCAAGGATCTGCATGAGCATGGTCACGGCCGAGTGGTCACAGTAAATTGTACAGGTCGATAGGAACGTCACAAATCAGAACACTCCCCCATGAGCCGATGGTACGCATGTCCATACATGTGCAGCACTGAAACGAGTGAAAGAACAAGTGCAAAAACAGTCATGACACAGGCACAGACACACCGTACACTCAACCACTCTCAGGCAAGGGGCGAAGCCCAACAGAACGAATAGCCACCAGGAACTTCCTGCGCGCCAATGCTTTCGTCAAGAAGTCAACACGCTGCATGTCATTCCCGACCCATATCACGGAGATCACGTGTCGCTGCACCAGATCACGTATGTAGTGATGCTCAACCGCAATGTGCTTTGTTCCAGCATGAAAGATACCAGAGTTCTCCTCAATGGCAAGAGTTCCCTGGTTGTCACAGTGAAGCACAATGGCGGACACTAACTCATCCAACTCAAGGAACAGGCCCTGCAGCCACCCTGTCTCAGCAACCCCTGCACCCAGACCAACATACTCTGCCTCCAATAAGCTACGTACAATGCAGCCCTGCTGCCCACTGCGCCAAGACACAGCGGTACCACCCCATAGGAACACGTCACCGGTGCGACACCGTCCATCTGGGCTCCAGGCCCAATCGCTGTCAGTGTATCCGTCAATAACCACCAAGAATTGCCGGCAAAAGCAGAGTCCGAGGTGCGGCGTGGAAACCACGTACCGCACTACTCGCATAGCGGCCTGGAGGGCTCTAGCACGTGGAGCCTACAAAAACTATGCAAGGACGTTGACCGCAAAAGCGATGTCGGGGCGTGTGGTAGTGGTCAGGTACATCAGAGATCCGATGAGGCGAAGGTACAAGGTCACATCCATTGTCGCCCCCAGCTGTGTAGGATCGCCCACCTTCAACATGTTCTGCCCGTCAGGTGTGAGAGGTGTGGAGGCTGCGGGCATTATGCCAAGGAGGTCATTCAAGCGCTCCTCCACGACGCGTGCGTATCAGGCCTGATGCAACAGAAGCCTTCGGTGTCTACGGTCTCGTACGATCTCCATGCCAAGAAACACCGCTGGAGGACCAAGGTCATTCATCCTATAGGTAGTCAGGAGGACTACATTGGCCTCCTTCATGGCCTCCATGGAGGGAGATGCAATCAGGAGGTCGTCTACATAGACCAAGATGGCGGTTAACTGCTCAGACGCCCGTCGGATGAAGAGAGAGGGATCTGCCTCACTCTGTACATATCTCGCACGAGTCGTAGTGTGTGGGATCAACTGGCTCTACCACCGAGGAGATTGCTTGAGTCCGTACAATGACTTCCGCAAGTGCCAGACCTTGTCACCATCCACAAAGCCTGGTGGCTAGGCTACGTAAATCTCCTCATCCAGAGAGCCATGGAGGAACACATTGTTCACATCCATCTAGTGCAGATCCGAGTCATGCTGAGCCACCACACCAAGTAGAGCACGAGCTGAGGTCATACGGCCGACAGGGGCAAAGGTGTTAGTGTAATCAACACCCTTGATCTGAGAGTACCCCATGACGACCAAGCGGATCTTGTGGCATTCCAGTGAGCCATCCGGCTTCACCTTCTTGCGAATGACCCACTTGACCTGAATCGCCTTCCTCTGAGGTGGAAGGTTGACTAGGACATAAATTCCGTGCTCTCGGATGGCACGAAGCTCATCCTCGCAGGCAGTACGCCAGGCGTCGGCATCCTCTAATGACAGGGCATCCCTGAGTGTGCCTGGATCATGCGCCAATGAGGGAGGGCTTTGAGTAGCGAGTGCACACGCCTCAGAAATGGGCCTGACAACCACAAGGTCAGCTGCTGCATCACAAGCGGTACAAAACTTGCGAGTGACCAGATCGCGTCCTACAGTGCACGCTGGATGTACCTCTGTGTGAACTGTACAGATACTCTGGCCGAGGGCCTTTGTGCCGGGATCGCCACTCGCAACGCTGCGAGTGGAGCGCCTCGGTGCGGGACTTCACACTCGCTGGGATCCGGAGCCCAATGGTCGAAGACGACCACCGGGCTCACGCGAGTACCCTGGGCTTGAAAGACTGTCCGCAAGCTAAGAGATAGGCACGACTGCATCCGGTGAGGACTAAGGCATAGGGACATGTGATGCGATGGGAGGTGAGGCTGGTATACTGATGGAAGACGTAGAAATCGGTGTGGCAGTAGGACCACACACGGAGACAGGAGTATCGGTGGATAGAGGGACAGCATCATGGGTGTCTGTGGGGCGTGAAAGCGCAAGGGGGGAGATAGGCTGGGCGAGAGAGGTCTCTGGGCCGACAGCGATGATTGCCGAGTCATCAAAAGCCAGAGACCAAGAACTGAAGGAGGCTCGAATGGACACATCAGCCGGACAAGAGGCGCTCGTAGGCTCTGACTCTCCGATCCGTCCTGAAACTTCACACACAGGAACGTGTGTGATAGACATCAAAACAATCAAGGTCAGGTCACGATAGGTGAGAGACTCAAAGAAGAGCGCATCCTGGAACTCAACAATGCAACGACAGGCGGGGTCCCAAATATGCCAAGCCTTTAGCCGCGGGGAGATGCCGATTAAGGCACACAAGAGACCCCGCAGAGAGACCTTAGACCCCTGCTAATCCTCTGTGTACCACACAGAAGCCACTCAACCCCAGACAAAAGAAAGATGCAGATCGGCACGATGGTCAAACCAGAGTTCATACGGTGTAATGTGCTCCGGAAGGGTACCGTGCAGGAGGCGGTTCTAGACCCACGTCATGTAGGCGAATCCTTAAAAGGTGAAGGATTCCGGGAGACCGGACTCAGACCGCTTAGCACGAACCGCATCCTCCATGGTGCGGTTCCAAGAGGAAAAGCTGATGCGCCCAAGGAAGAAGTTGAAGTGAGGTGGAGAGGGGCTCGAGGATGACGTCACTGTACCCCGGGAATATGCCTATGTGCTCAAGACAGACATGATCGTGCAAAGCGCCCACAGCAAAGTACCTCCTGAGGTCCCAAGACGCGTGTAGATGCGCATGGCGCGTCGCCAATAATCGGTTGCGGGCTTTGACAGGTCCCTGACGAAGGTCATGGAAGGCGCGGATGTGAGCCATACCGGTGGCGTGCGTCTCTGCACCAAGCAGGGACAATGCCATCTCCCAGCCCCGACGTGGGTCAGTACCCACGCCTGTACCGGCCTCTTCAAGTAAAGGACAAAAATCCACGATTGTCTCGTGCGGCATGGCGTAAAGGAGTCCGCGCATCGCTTGAGCTGATGTCAGCAATTGAGCACGGTCCGTACTCTGCTACTAACTATGGTCGTAGGGCCAGATGCCCTTTGAAGTGGCCCAGACCTGGAAAAGGGTCTCCCAGCAGTCAAGCCGTCCTCACTGACATATCATGGGGGTGATGTCTCAAAGTCCTAAGGTTGCCGCTCTGTAAGGAGAGCAACCACATGCTAGGAAAGACGAGGGATGGAGAAGACACCGGGATGAGGAAAGTCACCGAGGTAAGGCTCACACGAGGATCAAATCTCTTGGAACATGGAACTGGAATGCGTCCGCAGCTCACGGAGACGGTCCTGAAATAAGCGAATCTCCCTTTCGGGGGTGTCATCCTCCATGCCTGGCATGCCAGGGTCCTCCTCCAAAGGATCAAGAAGTGGCGGGTCCTGTCCTGCTGCTCTCCTCCGTGTGCATGCTGACTCCTCTGTAGAAGGTGTGACACCGCCGACCCCCTCGGAGGTCTGCTGTGGGGCCGTGGACTCACTCCGAAGAAGATCAGTGAGCGTGCGGATGGCATCGGTCTGTTGCTGCTATCAGCGACGTATCTCATCGTGCTGACTCCGCAAGTCCTCAATAGCCTGCGAGCATGGGCTCATGACCTCTGAGGAGGAGAAGGAGGGATCAGGTGGTCCTTTGTCCTTGTCATCGGTCAGAGCCATGTCAGCGCTCAGTATGTGGCCGAACATAAAAAATGCCCGGAAGAAGAAACTGATAGTGTGTCTCGAGAAGTTGAATTGTTCAAAGAAATTGATGTTTTGACCCCTTGATGTCAGCATAGCTGACAATGACGTCAGCATTTTTTACGCTAACAAAAAAACGCGATTGTATTTTTTCGCTGAAATGTTTTACGCCATCGATTGTTTTTCTTTTTGTCGGTGGGAGTCATGCGGACTCCTTGATGAAAAGGGGGGGACCTCGTCACCCCCTTGCTCGGCTGTGCAGCTGCACAGCTGCACAGAATCTGTGCAGTTGTGCACGAACTGCGTAGGTGCATAGCAGTTATGGGTAGCATTGCTACCCACCACTACTGCGCAGCACAGCAGCCATGGCTGTTGCTACGCAGCACTACTGCCGCTACGGCCGTTGCTGCTGCTGCTGCTGCAATGGTACTGTTTCTACTGTTGTCGCAGCGTTGTTGTTGCTGCTCGTGGCTGTTGTTGCTAGCTGCCGTTGGTACTCCTAGCTGCCGTTGCCATTGCCGTTGCTCGCTCCTGCTTCCGCTACGTGCTGCTACTCACTATTGCTACTCGCAACCGCCGCTTCGTGTTGCGAGCTGCTTCCTTTTCTTTTGTGTGTATAGGGTGGCAGCCAGAGACAGCTGCAGCTGCCACCCGGTGCTGCTGCTTCTACTGCTCGGCTTGGCTAATGGAGGTAGTAAAATGCTGCAGCTCACCCGATGAGGTGGTGGGAATTGCGTGATGTTGTGGTTGCAATAAAACGGCTGCAACAAGTCCCAAGATAGGGCGACGGCGGTGACTCTCACTGCTGCTGCAGGTACTGCGTCACTGCGCCGTAGCTCAACGAGAGAGGTCTCGCTGCTCTGATACCTTAAGAAGATGTGTGGAAGCTTCCTAGCGATATTGCCGCTGACTATGCATCAGTGCCTGGTCTGGCGGTGACGAGAGTCACAAGTCGTGCACACAACGGCAAGGGTCTGGGCAGACGACACAAGACAAAGTGTCACAATGCTTCAATAGCATTTGCGAAGAGAAATGACAAATGACAAGTCAATGGCATAAGTACCTGTCGCTGCGAACGGCGGGTGCCGCACGCGGCAGTGTAAGATTTGTCCGAAAACTGGCCCAAAACCATTGTTTTGGCCGTAACTCAGCGTAAAGAAGTCAGAACACCGTCTGAACCTCCACGTGCAGAATTTCAAGCCGAACGCTACGAGTGGTCACATGCATTCATACTGCAGCAAACGGTGGACACACAATGCAAAGCATGCAAATGGGGCCCACAGCCAATCCAAGGATAAAATCCTACAAGTTGCAGAAAATTTGCAGAAGGTCCCAGACAGCATCCAGGACTTTGGGGCGACCGTCGATCAGTCCGACCAGGTTGTCCACCACTAGACGATGCCCCGGTGCCAGTTGGGTCCTCATTAGGGATCTGCACGAGCATGGATGTTGGTTGTTTGCGCTCATCGTGCTCTGTTGTGTCCTCCCGGCTTGTGTACATCGGCGTGCAGATGACTGACGGCGAGACTCGACGCCGGTGGAGTGTCGTCCGGTGGAGCCGACGCACGCTGAGGT
>SZWC01019440.1:28968-51468 GCA_023375785.1 Penium margaritaceum | reverse complement strand
TGAATGGTCCGCATACGTCGCTGTGCATGACCTCGAGCAGGTCTGAGGCGCAATTCATGTTCGCATTGAGCTTTTTGCACCGGGGCGTGCCCGAAATGCAAGGCTCACACTTTTGTGTGTTGTTTCATCTCTCACCTCTTTCACACCGTCGATCACGAGGTCACGTAACAGCTTGCGCTTCACCATCTCCCTACAACAGTAGGTGAGGAAAGCCCCAGTCATCGGTGCCAGAGCTCTAGATCAGCTCTCCCTCCTTTGGCCAGGTTGACAGTGCATTCTTGTAATTCTGTTGAATCTCTCTCCGCATAGATCACCTTGGTATCCACGATGTGGAGGTTTCCCTCGCGCTTAGCCTCACCATGGTCTCCCCGCGACCGTCCTCCCGCACGTCTGCCTCCTGTCTCCCAAAGAACACCTCGTATCCGTTGTCTGTCAAGCGGTTGACACTTAGAATGTCATTGAAGCCAGGTACGTGCTGCACGTATTTGATGGCGCACTACACCCGCTTCCCACCAACCACCACCTTCAAGTCTATGTCTCCTTGGCCAGCCGCCGGTTCGAGCTTGTCGTTCACGACCACCATGGACTTGCTGGACTTGGTGTAGTTGATGAACCCCACCTTCTTGACCTGGGTATGATCCTCCGCTCCGGAATCAAGGCATCGCCGGCTAGACTTCCTAAGGTAGTGGTTTTGATTGCCGTTGAGAAGCGTCTTCTTGCCTTTGGCGTCCTTGCCACCGGCCTTTTCCTCCTCGGTGCACTCACAAGCCCAGTGGCCCTCCTTGCCGCAGTTGCGACACGTACCCTTCCTGATGCCCTTCCTGCCGCCGCCATGCCCACCACCTCCCTTGTCCCCGCTTCTGCCACCACATATTTTGGTGATGAACTCCAAGGAGGAAGACGAGGAATCCTCGCAGCTCTATCGTTGCGCCGCATTGCGAATGTACTCTACAACCGCACCATAGATGAGCTTGTCCTCTGTCCATCCTCCCAAGATGGTGACGAGAAGGCTCCAACTGTCAGGAAGGACCATGAGGAGGAACATCTCCTATAGCCGTGTGTCGATCTTCCATCCCACATCATTGCATTGTGAGGGGAGCGGCTCGATCTGCTACAGGACGGTGATGACATCATCTCCCTCCTCAATTCTCTCCGTAAGGAGTCACTTCATTGCAATGATTCTGTTCACTAGCGACTTGGATTGATGGATGACACGGAGTTTTTGCCAAGCTTCGACTGCCGACGTATAGCCCTCGAAGTAGCCCCACTATGCCTCAGCCATACCAAACACCAGCAGCATGAGCACCTACAGGTTCTTCTTTACAAAAAGCCTCCATCTACGCTTCTGTTGTTGTCACTTCGTCGAGGACTTCTGTTCCCTTCATGACCTGCAACAACCCCTTATGTGCAAGATGGAGCTACAAGTGCCACATCCATGGCCCAAAGCCTGGGCCACGTGCATATTTCTAGATGGGTTACGTCTCCTTCTGTGCCATTTGCGTAGTCTTCCATTCCGGGACCTTAGAGTTTGACGGCGACGTCATCAATGATGACAATCGCGCACGTCGCAAAATCCGTGAGCAATGTGAAGATTGGTCAGGGCCATGGGCTCATAACCCTTTGTCGAAAAACCACGACCGTGTGGTGGCAGTTCCAACGTATTCCGACGGGACTCCACTGTGTTCACAGCTTTGTTTTGTGCGAGTTTTGAGTCTAAGTGTGAGCTTTCTGGTCGCCTCACGCTATATTCGTAGGAGTTGCACAGAGTTGCGAGACAGACACTTTTGCGAAGGGAATACCCTACCGGCGCTATTTATCGGTAAAAACCTCCCGGGTTTTTGCAAAATGGTGCCAATTGTGACATCTGGTCCGTAAACCAATGTACGCTGTAACTTTTTTTTTTTGCGTCGGATCGAATCCCACTCATGCCGTAACTTCTAAACAGCGCGGTCTGTGGGCTCGCTCGCACGCGAAAGAAAGAAGTCTCCCGACCGATGGAGATTTCTTCCACCCATAGGAAAATCTCGCACTTTCTTCCACGCCACCGGGAGTGAACTGGTAGAGTTAAACAATTTTCAATTTTCTTATGTGCCGACCAATGAAAAAAAGCTGTGTCCAAACTGACGAGAAAAAAAATAAAAATTCACCGTTGAATTGAGCCATCTGCAACAAGTTTAAAAATTTGCCATAAAAAGGAGGCAGTAGGGTAACACAATTTTGCATTAGTTTCTTTTTACATGGACAGGAATTAAGAGTTGTAGTGCTAATCACAAGCTTCCCAACACACTGAACCGCAAGCAATTCGATTAACCATAGCTCCTGCTATTCTACTAAAGTGCGGCATCCCAATCCTGCGGCTTAGTCGGCGGCATGCACGATGTTGCCCGCCGAGGCACCCTCACACATCAAGGACCCGTCAAAATGCCTTCCCAGAGGCACACATTCCCTACACATAGTGGTGGTGTCCCCTACACCTTTGGAGTGCGTTTTGATAAGTTAGTCATCGAGTTTGGTGATGGAGATTGATGTGGTTCAAAACATGTCCACGGATCTGCAGTCAGAATTTCGACCGTGTCCCCGAGTAACCAAGTGTACTACTGCGTTTCGGCCATCAAGCCAGGATTTTTGCCAAGTCCCTTAGAAACAACCTGTACTAATGAAATCTGGCAGATCATTCGTCAGAACAACTCGGTGGTTTTCCAGGGAAAAAACACCAGATGTATTTTTATTACTTGTTCTGGTGGATTTTTCACCGGCAGTCAAACCGTGGCCAACTCCTCGAGCCACCGCGCACACCCCAGTTTTGGAAGCCCATATCCCCCTCGTTACGTGTTCGATTCTAGAAAAACAACTTCCAATGGATTTAGCAACTTGTCAAATTTCCTGAACTTCAAACCAATTTTGATTTGAAGCAACCATCAGGCAGCTAGAGGAAATCTCGAGGATTTTCCCCCTCCAACGGCTTGTCGACGTCTCCTTGCGCGGCCTCGGGCATGCTAAGGGGCAAACATATAACATTGTCGGTAGCATGTAGCGTAGGGAGTAGCACCCAGGCTAGTAGGTAGGATCCAAGTAGCCCCCCCTCCCCCTCCTCCCCCCCTCAAAAGCATGAAACCACAAGCCATAAGCTGGCACAATATCTAAGGCAGTAGATTTTGCAGCCTGCCTTGCTGCTCAGTTGTGGATCAGTGTACTCTTGCACCTCCTCCCATGGTGAGTCATGTCGTTGGAGAGGGTTTTGCCAAACGCCAACGAGCCAGTCACCTGCAGAAGGTGATGTGTGTGTAGTAAGCCCAGATGTTTTTGTGTGTTTTGACCCGACTAACTGTTGTTCGTTGTTCACTTCACACTCTACGAAGCTGAATAGAGCTTGCCCCATTCCATGGCTTCGCACGTGCCTCTTATTGTGTGTATACCTACAGGAAGCATCACATACCCCAACTCCTACTGGAAAAGGTTGGATGAACCTCTACTTAATTAATGTTGGTGGCCATGGTGATGTAATCGTAGCTTTCTTTGCAAGGGTTTCTCTTGTGTTGCAACCTACGGCGACGGGTCAGTATGGGTTGGTAGGTCCTACTAGGTCCTTGGCGGCTGGAGCAACGACTCTCGTAGTTGTTGCAACTATTGCGTCCTTGATGCACAACTCAGCAAGGGATGCCTTGCCGCTCTGATATCATGAGAAACTGCTAGGAAGTTTCCTAGCCTTGCTATTGCTCAATCGGTGACATTGTCTAGTCCACTGGTGCATAGGCTGGCAAGCAGGTGGAAATAACAGGAAGGGTTAGACTAGGGAAACAGGCACAAGCTCCAACAGCTTAGCAATATTGAGAAAAATAAGAATTGAAAAGCACAAAGAATAAATATACGTCGTACCGCACGATGAGTAACGCACGCGACAGCGGCAGTTTATTCTTAATTCGGCCCAAGACGACTATTTTACCTATAACCTTGTGCAGAGTCATCTAAACGCTACGTAGTCCGAACCTAAAGCTGCAAAATCTGGAGGTCCATGCTACAACTTGTCACATGCACACAAGTCTGGTATTGATCAGTGGACACACAGTGCAAAACATACAGATTGAGCTCAAGAGCCAGTTCACCGCAAAAACTCTAGCGAGGGCACAACAGAAGTAGAGCACCCGAGCAAGCGCCCAGGACGTGTTGGTTTTTTTTTTTCATGACTCTCATTGTGCTCTGTTGTGTCCTCCCGGCTTGTGTACATTGGCGTGCAGATGACTGACGGCAAGACTTGACGCCACTAGAGTGTCGTCCGGTGGAGCCGACGCACGCTGAGGCCTACGTGCAGTTCGCTGGAGCCTCCTCCCGGCGTCAACGTGCCCAGCTCCATCGGCAGGGCTCCTCAGCGGTTGAGCCGTCGGCGGTCACTGCCACCGCAGAGGCAGTCTGCGTGCTTGCAGTGCTGGACCTGACTGTGCTGTTGCGTTTACAGCGTCATGTTCTGCCTGTGGTCCATGTTTCACGTTGCGTGGCACTATCTGGCTCAGTGGACTAGCGCAGGCACTGCCTGAGTTCGGGCAGTCATAACTCTTCTCTACTATTCTTCTAGCTGTTTCTGACCGCACGGCTGCGTTCAAAGCGTCCGTATTATGGTATGGTCCAGTTTTCAGGCAAAACGGACGACGCCCGGGTTTTGGGCTGTCGGCCGTCTGGCAGGCCTCACCGAGAAAACCTGCCAGCCTGAAAATAGAGCTTTTTTCTGATTGGCTGGTGAACTGAGTAACAAGCTCTACAGAGCTTGGGGGGGGGGGGGGCTAGTTCTTGGAGGGGTCTCCCATTGTGTCTCATTCTTCATTCCGAATCAGTCATTCTCAGCTTTCAGCTGCTTTCTGGCGCTAACACTGGCGCGCGCGTTTCTGAGTAACAAACCCAGAGCCTCCAGACTTAGACTCTAGAGCAGCAGATTGAGGGGGCAGCAGACTTAAGCAACGAGCGTGGAAGCCCGCATGCTGCATCAACAACGCTGCTACCCCAACCTGCTGCCTAGGTATTCCAGCTTGGTATCAGAGCCAGAGCGTAGCAACAGCAGCAGAAGACTGGCGTACAGGTACGAGACAACACCGGCGGACCTCCATACGCGCCAGTGCAGGGGAAATGCTGCCGGATTTTTCCCGGCAGCATTGACCCTCCTGGTGGCGGCATCAGAAATTTTCTCACTGCCACTGGGCCAAGGGAAATGCTGCCGGATTTTTTCCGGGAGCACTGATCTCCACGCGTGACGCGAGGACGTGAGCGGCAGGTCGTGTCCGACACCCGTAGGCGACGACGCACGCGGCATCGTCACCCAGGTGTAGTGGCTGGCACGAGCACGCAGCACTAGCAGCTTGCAACAGCAGCAGCAGCAGGCAACTGCAGCAAGCAGTGGCAGCAGCAGCCAGCAGCAGTTGCGTGCAGCAGCAACAGCTAGCAGTAGTAGCAGCTTGCAGCAGCAGCAACCCGCAGCAACAAGCAGCAGCCCGCAGCAGCAAGTAGCAGCGGCAACCAGCAGCAGCAGCAGCAGCCGCCGGATGAAGCAGCAACAGCAGCAAGCAGTAGCTAGCCGCAGCTGCTGCTGCTCATGGCCCGCAACTCACCGCGAGCAGCATCCAGCGGCTCGCTGCAAGCAACAAGCTGCTCGCAGTGAGCAGCTCGCTGTGAGTAGCGAGCTGCTTACAACGAGCAGCGAGCTTTCTGCTCACTGCTCGCTCCCCGCAGCGAGCAGCAAGCTCGCCGAGCCCGACCATAAGGAAAAAGAAGGCAAAAACAATCCCCCATCCTGTCAGCAGCTGCCATTGCTACTACAATACCTCCAGTAGCTTGTAGCAGCATTAGTAGCATCTGCAGCAGCAACGGCAGTAGCAGTAGTAGAAGCAGCAGCAGCTGCAGTAGTAGCAACTGCAACAGCAACAACAACAACAACATCAACAGCAGCAGCAGTAGCGGTTGCTGCCACCATAGCTGCTGCAGCAACAACAGCAGCAGCAGCAATGCCGGCTTCAGCAACAGCCGCTGCTGACGTCAACAGTTTCAGCTGAAGTCACCGCTGATGTCACTGTAGACGTCATCAACAAACAAAGGGGGGGGAAACCCTAAACAACACTTACTAAACAACACTTGCTGAACTCTGCCGACGTCGCTACTGATATCAGTAGTAAAAAGAAGCAAAAAAAAAGAAAAAAAAGGAGCACCTAACAATATGACCACCAGCCCTAGCGGGGAGGGGTCCTCCTCTAAGGAGGGGGGGACCTCGTCCCCCTTTCTTGCAACAGCTGCAGTAGCTGCAGCAGCAGCAACAGCAACAGCAGCAGTAGCAGCAGTAGTAGATGCAGCAGCAGTAGCGGCAACAGCAGCAGCAAAACCCTGCACACTCTGGCCTGCCCTTTGACCCGACAGATCCGCTCGTCGCTCTTCGCCAGCAGCTCATAGCGCTCACAAAGCAGCTAGCAGCACTTCAGCTGCCGCCACCTCCATCGCCGTAGTAATTGTAGCAGCAACATCGGTAGCCACCACTGCCGCCGCCGCATGAGCAGCCGTAGGAGCAGTCGCCACCGCCGCAGCCGCATGAGCAGCCGCCACCGCCGCAGCTACATGAGCAGCTGCCACTACTGCAGCAATAGCCTCTACCGCCATAGCCGCACCAACGTCGGTAGGCGTCGTTTGCTCTACCAGGACAAGCGAGCCCCACGGTCTCTTTTGCCACGCAGTACCTGGCACAGCAACACACCCTACGCCAACAACAGACGGTGGCGTCAGTCCTAGGCCCCAGTTTAGGTGCCGGCCGCAGGCCAAAGGACTTCGAAACCCCACCAGCACTGCTTCAGGCTGGCGACCAGTTCCGGAGCTAGGAACTCAACTTCCGGATCTGGGCACAGGGTGAGGGCCTATGGCCCTACTATGTCCTGCCTTTCGACTCCACCCAGGCCGACCAGGTCTACGACGCCGGTCGCGCTATGCGTGCTCTCGTCCCGGTCGTGCCTCCAGCCACACGCCTCGCCCTTGAGCCCTTCCTCAGCGACCTCACCACCGGAGCCCTCCCTGACCCAGCAGCAGCCTGACACATCCTCACACGCCCTCATCGCCTGTCCAGTGACGCTGAGACCAGCCGCCTGCTCTGGGAGTTCAACTCCCTTCGCATGGGGGAGACCGAGACGGTCACCTCCTACTAACAGCGCACAGAGGACTTTCTCCGCCGCCTCAAAGACGCCACGCCACCTCCCCTCTCTGCGATCCTGACCATCAAGCGCGGTGCCACCGAAGCCTTCTCCGAAGTTTTTTTCCACTACTCCCAGGACGTTCTCGACGCGATGGCTGTCCAGGGCACTCTCATGCCCTGGGTGTACGAGTTGTTCCTCTGCATAGAGGAAGCTCATCAGGAGTCCCACGTTCATCGCACGGAGTCCCTCACCTCCCCTGCTATCCCCACTCCTGTCGTTGCTTCGATCACTATCGCCGCCCCAGCAGCAGTAGCATCTTCCGGCGCCTCCTGATCTGCCAAGAAGGAGAAGAAGGGCAAGAAGGGCAAAGGCCCTCAGCAGTACACCAGCGGCCCAGGCAACACAGACCTTGTCTTCCACAACTGTGGCCAGGCCGGACATGGGTGGTACACGTATCCGCTCCCAACTGACGAGGCTCGCGTCGTTGCCTCCATGCATCGCCAGCGCGAGCGCCGCCTTACCACCAGCGCCGTAGCCGCCGCTGGTCCAGTCGCACCGGCGCCACTCTTGACTGCTGCACCTCAGCTTCTTCCACAGCCGGCAGCACCCGCTACTCCATTTCCAGCTCCTTCCTTTCCATTCCCGAACTCTGGCACCGTCACACCACAGTCGGTCAACTCCGTCGGACCCTCTGCCTGCGAGCGCCAGCTGGAGCAGTTCATCGCCTTCCAGCTCGGACTTCTTTGCCCTCCTCCCCAGGGAAGTGTGAGTTGTGTAGTCGCCAGTCCCTCCCCGCCGTGCATGACAGAGTCGGTGCTGCGCTCATGGCCTGTATCCCCATCTGTCCCATCTTGCACTGTACTCTCTTCTCCCGCTCCTCTCCGAGATGATGTCGCCTGGGTAGATGACTGGCAGTTACGGTTTGCACCTCCGTCCACTTCGTCAGCATCGCTCGCCCACTGCAATGTGACTGTCAACGACTTGGCTTCACCGGTCCAGGATCTGTCAGAAACCTGGATCATCAACTCCAGGACCACGCATCACATGACGGCTTCACGCGAGGCCTTCAGTGTTCTTGGTCCCATCACCGATGTCACCGGGGTTTAGACGGGGTCTGGCCAGGTCTTGCCAGTTCCTGGTGTCGGCATCGTTCGTTTCCGTGGTCCTGCGGGTGACGTATTTTTGACTGATGTTCTCTTCGTCCCTGGCCTTGAGCTCAGTCTCATGTCTGTCATCTCGTTTGATCGTATGAGCATGGAAGTTTTGCATTCACGTGGGCTAGGCACTGTGTCAGTGCGTCCGTCCAGTCGTGTCGTTCTGCATGCCACCGCCCGCGGCAACTTGTGGCATGTACCGCGCCTATCTGCTCCCACCTCTGTCTCCTCGTTGTTGACTGACACTGGCCACGTATTCGTCACCAGCACATTATCTCCGCACCACATGCGTCTCCTGCATCGTCGTCTCTGTCACGTCCATTCTACCGCCATCGACAGCATGCTTCGTACACAGCCAGCCAAGGGTCTTGAATCAGCCTCATTTCCTGTGCCACTGAGTGCATCGATTGTGCTCAGGGCAAGATGCACCATTCCACCTACCCCCTCTCTGCCTCTCGAGTGTCTGCCCCGCTTGACCTCGTTCGCTCTGATGTTATGGGTCCTCTCCCAAAAGAGTCCATCGGCGAGTATGGTCGTTATGTTCTGACCCTTGCGGACGACTACTCTCGCTATCGCTGGGTTTTCTGCCTGCGGCAGAAAAGCGACGTCGCGTCCACCATTCGGGATTGGCTGGTCCGTGTTGAACGCGAATGTGGTTGCTCCCTCCGTCACTTCCGCTCTGATCGCAGGGGTGAGTTTTGAGGGGAGACCACCCTTTTCCTTGCCTCCCGTGGGGTCCATCATGAGACGTCGGCGCCTTACACGCCAGCCCAGAACGGAGTCTCTGAGGGGTGGAACCGCACCATGGCCGACGCCGTCCGCACCATGCGTGTCAAATCCGGTGTATCTGACAGCTCCTACTTCGAGGCCATGACCTACATGACGTGGGTCTGGAACCGGATTCCCCATGGACCCCTTCCTTGTCAGTCCACACCATACCAGCACTGGTGTGGAGAACGCGCCGACCTGCGTCCGGCACGTGTCTGGGGCTGCGTCGCCATCGTCTGGATGCCTGTCCCACACCAGGGTGGGAAGCTCGACCCGCGCGGTCGCCCGTGCACCTTCCTCGGTGTCTCCTGCCAATCGAAGGCCTAGCGTTATTGGGATCCCACTCATCGCTGCATCGTCGAGTCCCGTGACACTCTATTCTTTGAGGACCTATTTCCCCACGACCTCGTTCGCTCCTGCGTGTCGATGTTCCTCCCGTCACGTGGGGGAGTGGGGAGTCCGTCCTCTGTCTTCCCACGTCCTGGCGCTCCATCGTCTGCGTCCCCTAGCCCCTCAGGGCCGGCTGCCCCGTCCGTGTCTGCCAGCCCCTCAGGGTCGGCTTCCCCGTCAGTTTCCGCCAGCCCCTCAGGGCCGGCTTCCCCGTCAGTGTCCGCCAGCCCCTCAGGGCCGGCTGCCCCATCCATGTCCGCCAACCCCTTAGGATCGGCTGCCCCGTCCGTGTCCGCCAGTCCCTCAGGGCCGGCTGCCCTGTCCGTGTCCGCCAGCCCCTCAGGGCCGGCTGTCCCGTCCGTGTCCGCTAGTCCCTCAGGGCCGGCTTCCCCGTCAGTGTCCGCCAGCCCCTCAGGGCTGGCTGCCCCGTCCGTGTCCACCAGCCCCTCAGGGTCGACTTCCCCATCAGTGTCCGCCAGCCCCTCAAGGCCGGCTGCCCCGTCCATGTCCGCCAGCCCCATCAAGTCCGGCTGCCCCGTCCGTGTCCGCCAGCCCCTCAGAGCCCACTTCCCCGTCCGTGTCTGCCAGCCCCTCAGGGCCAGCTGCTCCATCTGTGTCGATCGACCTCGTATCAGCTCGCTACACACGAGGTCCGGGTAGGAGCCTCAGACCCAGGCCGACAGTTGGCACTCAGGCCACCTCTGTACGCCCTATCACCCCACGACCCCCTGTCATGTCACGAGGATCCTTACCTCATGTCAAATCTGGGGGAGATGCGGATCCACTCCCACGGAGATGCGGATCCACTCCTACGGTCGTGAGTGGCGACCCCGACACCAAGGCACTCGGCCTCGTCACGCTGTCAGTCATCGCGGACCTGCATCCAGGGTCAGCTCTCGGCTACGCCCTGCTCCATCAGGAACACCGGTGTACTGTGACGACCACACTCATGCAGATGCCACCAGGGACACGGGACGCGCATGCCCTCACTATCCGCCCCATTGAGCGACTGGAGGACCTAGCCACCCTGCGTGAGGCTCGGACGTCTCCCGAGGCCGCTCACTGGGAAGCTGCGTGTGCCGACGAGCTAGCTGCCATTCGGCAACATCACATCTACGAGCTCGTTGACCTTCCCCCGGGCCGCAAGGCCATCGGCGCCAAGTGGGTTCTCCGGTGGAAGTGGAAGCCTGCAGGTCTCTTGACAAGTACAAGGCCCGTCTCACAGCCAAGGGGTTTGCTCAGGTCCCTGGGATCGAATATGAACAGATATTTGCCCCGGTCGGACGATTCTCCATGAGCCGGGCGTTGTTCAGCCTGGTTGTCCAGCATGGGTGAGCGCTGCATCAGATGGATGTGAGCAACGCCTTTCTCCATGGCACACAAGACGGCGAGGAGCTCTACATGGTGCAGCCTCCAGGCTTCGACGACGGCTTTGGCAAGGTTTGGAAGCTGCAGAAAGCCCTATATGGCTTGAAGCAGTCACCGCACTGTTGGAACCAAGAGATCAGTTATACGCTTCTTAGCGGTAGCCTCCTTCGCAGCTCTGCCGATCCTGCGCTGTTCAGTAGCCCGCAAGGTGAGACACTCATCGTTGTCTTGGTCTATGTCGACGACCTTCTCATTGTATCACCGGATCCAGCTGCCATCCAGCGGGTCAAGGACCTCCTGCACGCTGTCTACCAGATGAGGCTCAGACTGACCCTGCGTTCGCCTCTGTGTCTGGCTCTAAGCCGTCCTTGCCTCCGGCCGCGGACGCGCCTGCGTCTACCGTGGGCCCACCCCCAGCTCTTGAGGCCATGCCAGCCTCGAGTGGCGCACCTGTCGTGCAGTCCACACCGGCGTGTGAGTCAACAACGCCCACTGCTCCTGCCCTGTCCCCTACACACGGGCACCCGACGGACGTCTCTGCCCTCGTCCCACAAGCAACGTCGTCAGTGGTGACCCGGGCACGAAGGCCCTCAGCCTGAGTGCACACGGTCTTGCTGAAGTTCACCCTGGCTGTGCCACTGGTATGGCACTACTTGCTCATGAGCGCGGTCTTGCTCGTGATGCCGCTGAGTCCATGGTGACGGTCGACCCTCCCTCTATAGTGTATGCCCTGGCTACACGCAGTGCGCCAGTACTGTCTCCCGATCCGACCAGCCTACCAGAGGCCTTGTCAGCCCCAGACGCTGAGCAGGGGCGCCCTACCTGCCAGGCTGAGCTCGATGCCATCCGAGAGCATGGCGTCTTTGAGCTGGTGGACTTGCTGAAGAACCGCAAGGCCATGAAGGCCAAGTGGGTTCTCAGCAAGAAGCTAAAACCAGGCGGCACTGTGGAATGCTACAAAGTGCGCCTGAAAGCAAAAGGCTTCTCTCAGGTCCCAGGCGTGGACTACACCGAGACCTTTGCTCCTGATGGTCGAATGATGACCACGCTCACTCAGATGAGACAGGTGGCACAGCACGACTGGGGAACTCCACCAGATGGATGTCAACAACGCGTTCCTGAACGGGGACCTTGAGGAGGAGATCTACATGGTCCAGCCACCCGGCTTCGAGGATGGTACCGGTCGCATGTACCGGTTGCGGAAGGCCTTGTACGGCCTGAAACAGTCATCTCGCTGCTGGAATAAGGAGATCACCAGCACGCTGAGACAAGTTGGATACGTTCAGAGCGATGCTGACCCATCTCTGTTCCTTGCACAGTCCCCAACACTACTCGCTGCCATCCTCGTCTACGTGGACGATCTTCTGATCGCCTCGCCCGACCTGGGAGCAGTGAATGCTGCCAAGGCCGTTCTCACCTCGGCCTACAAGATGAAAAACCTTGGTGAGGCCTCTGTCTTTTTCGGGATGGAGATCATGCACGACTGTGTCCGCCGCACACTCCATGTCCATCAGGAACGCTACGCAGAGACTGTGGGGGAGCGCTTTGCCAACCTCCTCGCAGTCGTTCGCACGGCCTCCATGCCCATGACCCCTGAGAAGGCCGCCCTGAAGGTGGATGACCCAGCTGACCTCGGGGAGCCAGTCGATGTGATCCTGTATCTGCGAGTCATCGGCTCGCTCATGTGCTTGGCCACCACGACACGACCCGACATTGCCTTCACTGTCAACCTGCTCGCCCAGTTCTCGCAGGCTCCACACTAGCGAACACTGGAGGCCGCAGTCCGGTGTGTTCGCTACATCGTGTCCACCCCATGCTTCGGCCTGTGCTTTCGCGAGCAAGTGTCAGTTGTGCTTGATGGGTACACAGACAGTGACTGGGCATGGAGTCGAGACGACAAGAGCCGCACCGGCTACATCTTTCTCATTGGAGGCACTGTAGTGTCCTGGCGAAGTGGGAAGCAGGACTGCATTGCACGCATCACTGCTGAGGCAGAGTATGTTTCCCTAGGCACCGGTACAGTGGAATGTGTCCGGCTCGTCCGTCTGTTGCGTGAACTGCGTCAGTCCATTCCCCCCGTGGTGCTCCAGTATGACAACATGAGCGTGGAGGCCATCGCCAAGAACTCAGGTGTGTTCCATGCACGCACAAAGCACATCAATGTTGAGCACCACTTCGTGCGTGATGTGGTCGATCGTGGTAAGATCCGAGTCATCCACGTGAGCACTGACAAGGAGTGCGCGGATTTTCTGACCAAGGCTCTGGGTTGTTTGAAGTTTCATATGGCCACTTGTTCCGTTGGACTCTGCCCCATCCTGTTTGTAGGTTGATTCCTTGTGTGCCATCTTGCATGTGTTGTGCATACTGCCTGCAGCCGCTGTGCATTTCCTGCTTTGTACAACGTTAGTGTCTGCATGTGCATGGACGTGTTTCGCCCTGCATTCATGGGGGATTGTTGTTGTGTATGTGTCGTACACAGCTTATGGTGACCCCTCGGCTCATGTCCATTCACGTGCAGATCCCTGAGACTGGCGACGGTGGCAGAAGGCTGGCGGCCGGCGGTGACAGGCGCCCAGAAGACTTTCGTATTTTTTAGATTCATGCTGTGTTACAGCATATAGGCATGCAGCCTATCAGGACGTAGATCTTGTTGATGCGGCCGTTTTGGTTCAAACGGCTCATCGTTCTGACGTGTCTGCAAGGAATTATGGCCGAAACTGTGTTTTTACCACTGTTTTGTCCTGCTAGAAAATAGCGCCCTTGTGTGCCACGTGTGTGTGCCCTAGGTCTGTGACGCTATTTAGGTTGCCCATACCTCAGTTGTCAACTCTCTCTGCATGTTCCAACATTTACAGCTTCTGACACTTGTGTTTGTGTCCCTAGCCAACCCCTTGCTGTTCTCACCTCCACCTGTGTGTACTAGTGAGTTAGCTGGCTGGCCTATACTGCCACGCCAGCGACAGCAGTACTAGGAAGTTGTCTTTCATGGTATCAGAGCAGTGAGCCAGTGCTTGCACAGCTGCGTAGCAGAGGCGCAGCAACCGCAGCCGTTGCCTGGAGTCGCAGCAGCAGCAGTACCCACTGCCTCGGCTGGAGGTTTTGGGAGGACCCACCACCGTTTCCACCGTTTTCTTAAGAGATCCGCGCACGTTCCGCGGCAGTTCCGCGACAGTGGAGGTTGCTCCGTGCAACATCCACGGTGTTCCGCGGCGGCGAGGTCTCCGCAACAGCCGCGGCAACTGCGCGGCCACAACGAAGCACGCCGACGGGTGCCGCGGTGGCACGCGGCGTTCCGAGTGCACCTCCTCGCGTTGACAGTGACACGGCAGATCCGCGATGCTCCGCGGATCCGCGACATTCCACCCAGCAGCTTCGCGGCCGTTTTGGAACAGTCCGGCGGTGATCCACAGAGTTCCGCTTTCGCATGTCCGGAGCAGTTCCGCGGCAGATCCGCGTCGCTCCGTGGATCCGCGACATCCTACCGCGGCAGCTCCGCGGACTTTCCGGAACACGCCGGCGGTGATCGACGGAGTTCCGCGGTCGCACGTCCGGAGCAATTCCGCAGCTGATCCGCGGTCACAGCGTTCTGCACCCACCGCAGAGTAGCCACGGTTGCCGTTCCGTGGCGGTATTCCGCGGTGGTGCTCAGCGGAAGTGTTCCGCGGCGGATTCGCTCCGCGGTGGTGTTACGCGACACCGCTCTGTGGTGGTGTTCCGCGGCAGTGTTCCGCGGCGGCGTTCCGCGGTGGTGTTTTGCGAGAGCATTCCGCGGCGGTGTTCCACACTCCCTCTCCTCCCCTCTCCACAAAAAAAAGGAAAAAAAGGGGGAGGGAGAAAAGGGAGAACCTTCCGGCATGCCGAAGCTTACCCCCTCCAGCACTGCTACCGACGTAGCTGCAAAGGGCAGCACCGTCAGCGGCCAACTTCAGCCGCTGCCCTCATCACCACAGCGGCAGCAGCAATAGCAGCAACAGCAGCAGCAACAGCAGCCACTACTGCAGCAGCAGCGACAGCAGCAGCCGCCGTCGCAACAGCAGCAGCAGCGGCGGCCGCCGAGCCCAACGACATTGGCGCGCCAAGTACGCGCACTGGCCGACTTACAGGCGGAGAGCCGCAACACATTGACGAAGCAGGTCGCCGAGCTGCAGGACCTGATCAGGGGCTTACTGCCCCAACAGCAGCAGGTCCAACAGCAGCAGCAGCAGTAGCCGTCCGCAGACCCAAGCGAAGACCATCTCGCTCACGGCGGCAAAGCAGACGAGGTTGCGGAGACCCTCTCCGATTCTGGCCAGGAGGGTGAGGAGGAGATGCTGCGAGCACGCCTCATCCACCTGGAGGCACACCGCAGAGCGCATGAGGCCAATGCCGCCCTCCAGGGCACGAGCTCCAGCGGAGACACCGGCCTGAGCTCATCTCGCCGCCCTCTGAGCTTTGAGGAAATGGCTCTGAGGGCCCGCCTGGGCAAAGGGGTTGCCTCCTCCATGCCCGGTCCCGCAATGACTTCACCTGTCGCTCTGCTGACAGTCAAGCCACCCAAGTGGTTTGAGTCGGACCCGCCCGTCTTCCGGCCTGGGAACGACTTCAAGTCATGGGAGCCTTGCTTTCGCATGTGGGCCATGAGCGAGGGAGTCCTCGCCTACTATCTCACCCCATACCAGGCATCTGACCCCGCCCAGACACATATGGCAGTCCGTGCCGCCTCCGGTCTGATGAAAGCCGCCCCAGACTTCACCAAAGACTTCAGTCGGTTCCTTGGCGATCCGCTGACCAGCTCGGGAGCAGACCCTCGCGAGGCGTGGACGCTGGCTGTCACTCTTTTTTAGGACGTCACCTTGGCCCTGACGTCCCAGCGCCTTGCCGACTTCAACTCCCTCTGTCAGACAGCTCAGGAGTCCGCAGCTGACTACTGGCGCCGGGCGATCCAGTTGTATGAGGAGCCGGGAGACGACGCCCCTGCGCAGTACTCCGCCCTCCAGATCATCCTCTACGCCATCCATCCCGACTACGCGCACGTCTTCAGCAACTTCGACCAGACTCTGCTTCGCGACCTGGCGAGCGACGGGACCCTACTGCGTTGGGCCACCCTCCACTTCCTGGAGGTCGCCGGCATGGATGCCGCGAATCGCGCTCGCTGCAGCACAGCTTCAGCTGCAGTTGCCGCCGCATCTCCCTCCCCACCGTCTATAGCTACAGCGGCTCCAGCTCAGGGGAAGAAGGGCCGCAAAGCGTCAGGTGGTGGTTCCAGCGGCGGGACCAGCAGCGGCACCAGCACCAGCAGTGTCAGCCGCAGCAGCAGCAGCGGGAGCAGCAGCGGCGGCGGCAGCGGCAGCAACAGTGGCAATAGCGGTTCCGGTAGCACGATGGGCCGACGACTCGTGTGCTTCAACTACGGAGGTGACCACCGCTATCCCGACTGCACTCGCCTCACAGGACGTGCTTTGGATTGGGCCAAGGTCATCCGTGGGTTGCAGCAGGCGCATGAGGCATGCATAACCCAGAAGTCCAGTGCGACCGCCCGCTCGGCCGCCACTACCGCAGTCGTCCCAGAGGAGTCCGCCACCACAGCAGGCTCCTCCGCAGATCCTCGCGACCAAGCGCTCGCCGAACGCGACAGAATGATCGCCGAGATGCACCAGCTTCTCGCCCTGCGCTCATCTCAAGGAGGTGCGAGTGAGTTGACTGAGTCGAGGGGTCCTACCGCCTGTGGCCTGTCTGTGTCGTCACGTGGTGATGCCAGTGGTGGTCCCCATGTCCAGCCGTGTGCGTGTGACCGACCCGATGATGTATCTTGGTTGCATGTTGCTCATGTGCGCTCTGCTGGTCGCCTTGTTGTCTCCCCCGCTGAGCGTCCCGCAGCCGCGCCCTGTTCCGTCGCCGAGTGCCACGTTGCCCCTTGTACGCGTGTCACCGATGCCACCTGGGTTGTTGACTCTGGTGCCACCCACCACATGGCGTGTCGCTGTGACGCCTTCGTTGTCTTGTACCCTGTTGGCACTGTTTGCTCTGTTCGCACTGCAGCTGGCCATGAGGTCCCTGTCCAGGGTGTTGGGGTTGTGCAGTTCACCGGGCCCGCTGGTCCCGTATACATCTCCGACGTCCTCTTTGTCCCTGATCTGGAACTCAGTCTGCTGTCTGTCCTTGCTTGCACCAAGATGGGCCTGGGTGTCATGCACACAGCTGCCGATGCTCGCATCTTTGTGCACGACATCGAGGACACTGTCCNGCTGTGACGCCTTCGTTGTCTTGTACCCTGTTGGCACTGTTTGCTCTGTTCGCACTGCAGCTGGCCATGAGGTCCCTGTCCAGGGTGTTGGGGTTGTGCAGTTCACCGGGCCCGCTGGTCCCGTATACATCTCCGACGTCCTCTTTGTCCCTGATCTGGAACTCAGTCTGCTGTCTGTCCTTGCTTGCACCAAGATGGGCCTGGGTGTCATGCACACAGCTGCCGATGCTCGCATCTTTGTGCACGACATCGAGGACACTGTCCTTAGTGGGACGGTCGTCAATGATATGTATCACAACTCTGGGTTCTGTGCGAGTGCACCCCCTTTGCCTCTGTCTCCCACTGCCCGTGTTTTCATCGCTGGTGCTCTGTCCCCCGAGCATCACCGTCTCCTGCATCGATGCCTCTGTCATGTGCACTTGGGGGCAGTCGATAGACTGGTCCGAACTCAGTCCACTCTCGGTCTTGATGCGGCGTCCTTCGAGGCGCCGCCCATGACCGACTGCCTGGCCTGTGCTGAAGGCAAAATGCACCGGTCCACGTATCCTACGTCTGTCTCCAGGGCCCGTCGGCCCTTGGAGCTTGTCTACTCTGACCTCATGGGTCCGCTCCCTGTCGAGTTTCAGGAGGACCACGGTCGCTATGTCCTGACGTTGACTGATTACTTCACGCGCATGCGCTGGGTCTACAGTCTACGACAGAAGAGCGATGCCGTTATTGCTGTCCGCATTTGGCTGGTCATGGCCGAGGGCCAATCTCCCAACTGCCTTCAGACGTTTCACTCGGACCGCGGCGGCGAGTACCTCGGTGACATGGCCCGCTCCTTCACCGAGCTTGGCGTCTTCCACAACCTCTCCGCCCCCACCACCCCCTAGCAGAACGGTATCTCCGAGCGCTAGAACTGCACCATGAAGGATGTTGTCCGCGCCATGCGTGCGGACAGCGCCATGCTTGAGGCCTTTGCCTTCGAGGGCATGGCGTACATGACCTGGGTCTGGAATCGCATTCCCCACGGCTCCCTCCCAGGTCACCGCACGCCCTACGAGCTGTGATACGGACGTCGCGCGGACTTGTGCCTGGCCCACGTCTGGGGCACCCTTGCCTGCGTCTGGTTCACACCGGAGCAGTAGGGGAGCAAGCTCTCTCCGCGGGGCCGCATCTGCGCCTTGGTTGGCGTCGCCCCGCGGTCAAAGGCCTGGCGGTTCTGGGACCCTAAGCAATGCCGCATCGTGGATTCCCGTGACGCTCTCTCTTTCAAGCATCTCGCCTTCCGCAACCTTGCTCGCATCCACGCTCTGTGTGCTGCTCATGCCCCTGGGTGTTCCGGACCCCGGAGTGTGGGGGAGGCTCCTCGCACAGTTGGCACAGTACTCCCGTCCAGTGCGGTCACTCCGTCGCCGGCACCCCCGGGGCTGTCCCTAGCGGTTGTGCCCGCTGGCACCCCCAGCCCCGCCCCATCTGTGGCTCGCTCCTCTGCCCCCGACTCTCCGCTCTCACCCGTGTCTGAGTCTGCCTCCGAGTCTGCCTCCGCGTCTGAGGCTCTGTCTGAGCCTGCGCCTGCTTCCGCGTCTGAGGCTCAGACTGACCTTGCTTCTGCATCCGTATCTGGCTCTGTGTCGTCCTTGCCTCCGGCCGCGGACGCACCTGCGTCTACCGTGGGCCCACCCCAAGCTGTTGAGGCCACGCCAGCCTCGAGTGGTGCACCTGTCGTGGAGTCCACACCGGTGTGTGAGTTAGCGGCGCCCACTACTCCTGCCCCGTCGGACCCCTACACACGGGCACCCGGCGGACGTCTCCGCCCTCGTCCCACGCGCAGCGTCGTCAGTGGTGACCGGGGCACGAAGGCCCTCGGCCTGAGTGCACACGGTCTTGCTGAAGTTCACCCTGGCTGTGCCACTGGTATGGCACTACTTGCTCATGAGCGCGGTCTTGCTCGTGACGCCGCAGAGTCAATGGTGACGGTCGACCCTCCCTTTGCACCGTATGCCCTGGCTACACGCAGTGCGCCAATACTGTCTCCCGATCCCACCAGCCTACCAGAGGCCTTGTCAGCCCCAGACGCTGAGCAGTGGCGCGCTGCCTGCGAGGCTGAGCTGGATGCCATCCGAGAGCATGGCGTCTTTGAGCTGGTGGACTTGCCGAAGAACCGCAAGGCCATCAAGGCCAAGTGGGTTCTCCGCAAGAAGCTAAAACCAGACGGCACAGTTGAACGCTACAAAGCGCGCCTGACAGCAAAAGGCTTCTCTCAGGTCCCAGGCGTGGACTACACCGAGACCTTTGCTCCTGTTGGTCGAATGACGACCATGCTCACTCTGTTGAGCGAGGTGGCACAGCACGACTGGTAACTCCACCAGATGGATGTCAACAACGCGTTCCTGAACGGGAACGTTGAGGAGGAGATCTACATGGTCCAGCCACCCGGCTTCGAGGATGGTACCGGTCGCGTGTACCGGTTGCGGAAGGCCTTGTACGGCCTAAAATAGTCATCTCGCTGCTGGAATAAGGAGATCACCAGCACGATGAGACAAGCTGGATACGTTCAGAGCGATGCTGACCCATCTCTATTCCTCCCATAGTCCCCAGCACCGCTCGCTGCCATCCTCATCTACGTGGACAATCTTCTGATTGCCTCGCCCGACCTGGGAGCAGTGAATGCTGCCAAGGCCATTCTCACCTCGGCCTACAAGATGAAAGACCTTGGTGAGGCCTCTGTCTTTTTGGGGATGGAGATCGTGCGTGACTGTGTCCGCCGCACACTCCGTGTCCATCAGGAACGCTACGCAGAGACTGTGGGGGAGCGCTTTGCCGACCTCCTCGCAGTCGTTCGCACGGCCTCCACGCCCATGACCCCCGAGGGGCAGGCCGCCCTGAAGGTGGATAACCCAGCTGACCTGGGGGGACCAGTTGATGTTGATAACCCTCTATATATATATTCGTGCGTATGTGCCCTTGGGTGTGCAGTGCATGAGGACTCGGCGGTCGGTGGTGATCCACATCGATAGCGGAGACACGCGCTCGCCAAGCCCATCGCATGGCGGCGTCGTCCTCTTATCTCACGCACTCCGCCGGCCGTCGACCCTTGCCTGCCCCCGCTAGCAGACCTAGTTTTGTTCTTGAGATTCATGTGGCATACTGTGCTCGCTGTGATGCGAGACCTAGATTAGACTCCAATTTACAACTTTGTAGGACTGTTTAGGTTTCCTAACATCTGGCATAGATGGTGACTTCGCAGGTGCTGTCGCACCTTTTCTGGGCGCATAGGGCGATTTCACCCTCGCACCCTGTCGAGCGCCGGCGAGCGAGGCTTGCCGGCCGACGGGTGAGACTCGACTAGCGAGTCTCACCCGTAACAAGGGAGTACCTTGTTACTCGAGTACTTGTAGTAAAAACCTGTTAGCCGCCCTAGGGTTTTTGGAGCTAGCTTGCTCCATGCTTAACCAAATGAAGCGCCGTTTGTCCCATTAGATTCACAAAGAGATTCTCATGGTATCAGAGCACTCTTTCGGGCCTGATAAGTACGAGAACCGACCGTAGGAGCTGAAGAAGGGGGCGGCCGCCACTTGGACGCCACGACAGCTAGGGTCGACGGGACACAGGGGGTCGACGAAGGCCATCTAAGGCGTCGACCTTGGCCTAAGGGCGCGCGCGAACCCTAGCAAGGCCTCGCGCATGCTGGAGAGGCTTGGGACGGAGCGCCGCCGACGAAGGAAGGCTCCACGCCTCTCCAAGGACCTCCCAAGGTGCTCAAACTGCAGCTCCTGGGGGGGGACCAGGGTCTGGGGGGGCGGGATCGCTCTTGCAGGGTCCCAGGACGTCTTTGGAGGCTTTCCTAAAGAGCTTCGGGCTCTCGGCAGAAAACTGGGCCCAAAGTGGGCCCGGCGAATTGCTGCCGAAATTTTCTTGGGCCTCCCTAGCACCATTAGTGGCTAGACAGACGACAGGAACCACCTTCCAGGCACCATGAGTGAGGTAGCTGGAACAAATGGAGGTGCCGGCAGCGCCGGCAATCCCGGAGGTAGCGGTAGTGGGGGGAACGCTCCTAACGTCACCCTTACCGCTGCCGCCATGGCGCAGTTGGGACTGGGCCAGAAGGAACTCTCACCACCTCAGCTGGGAATGAGAGACTATCTTGCATGGCGGGATATTTTCCTGTCATGGGCAGCGGAACATGGATTGGAAGAACTTTACATCCGCCCGCCTCCAGACACAACAACGGACCTCATGCTACTGCGAGCATTCAACGCCTTAACACGTGCACTGCCTGATCCGCAAGCATAAGCCCTGCGTCATTTCCGCTTTGGCGGCCGGGGCGAGGATCCCTCCGATCCACGCAGTGGAGCAGCACGACCGCATGAGGCTTGGCGTCACCTGTCCACGCGTCAAGAAGAGCAGGGCATGACCCTTGTAGTGACACTCAGAGATCGCCTCCGCAATCTCTACCCTAAACCAGGCGCGCCAGTTCTTGAATTTTGGGATGAAGCCATGGATATTCCGTCGACTGTTGGGTCTGGGTTCATCGTGCTCTATCCTAGAGTGGCTGGACGTGGTGCTGCTCCACCTCGGCGAGCAGTACAAGGAGTTTCGGCGTGACCTCCTCCGTCGTCATCCAGTCACTGAGATTGAGCTCATCGACCTTGCCTCTGTCTTTGAAGAACTGCGCAACTACGAAGACATACTGAAGGGCGAGGCTCGCGATATGACAGCTGCGCCACCAACAGCTTATGCACACCAGAGCTCCTCCTCCGCTGCTGCTGCGGCGACTCAGACCTCATTCACCTCTCTTGGTGGATCCTCCAGTGGGGGTCGTGGCTGGTCTGGTGGCAGTGGTCGCGGTCGTAGACGCGGTCAAGGTAACCAGAGGTGCAGATATTGCAACCAGACTGGGCACTTCTGGCGTAGGTGCCCTTCCCTCCAGCGGCAGATGATGGAGAGACAGCAGCAGCAGACACAGCAGCAGCAAAGGCAGACACAACAGCAGCAGAGACAGGTCCAGCAGCAGCATCAGTCAGTGCAGCAGTTCACTGCAATGCAGCACTTTGGTGGACATGGAGCACCTGGGCTGCACCCCTACCATCCTGTAGCAGCAGCTACCTTTGGACTGCCGCCTCAACATCAGCTTCAGCCACAGCCGCTGCAGCAGATGATGCCACAGTCGGGGCCCTACGGGATGCCCGTACACTACGTGCCACCATTCGCTGCGGCTCCGGTGCCGGTCCCAGGGTGGGCTCAACGCGTGTACGACGACATGGCGACTCCGCACACTGCTGACATGCAGGAGGCTCCGCCCACCACTTTCCCTCCAGAGACCACTGCAGCGCCCCAGCCAGGTCCGCGCCTTGGGCACACGCATATCACTACATCACACATCTTGCCCATGCACGAGTGGTTGTTTGATACAGCAGCATCACATCACATGTCACCTCATCGCCAGTTGTTTGTGTCC